>VXCM01007144.1:30450-44213 GCA_014773175.1 Lucifuga dentata
GGGGGTAGCAATTGGGGGGGAGGCATACAAAGATTTCATGAATAATATCATATTACCAAGGCACACACACACACACACGCCCCGTTAAATCACACACCTGAACATCAACATACTCGTGTCATCATCCTTCCTCCTCTGAGTCAGACTTTGATGAAATCTGAAACATCGCTCCTTATTTTGGTTTGATTGGCCGCAGCCAATCTGGCAAAGAATTCTGGGTATTAAACTATTCTGCATTTCGCTCAAAACCACATCAACGGTGCTCACCAGAACGCTTTTCTTCCCAAAAACCAGAAAATAGCACACAGTTCATGGTTTTTATGGATGCTGCGAGCATGAGGACAAATGAAGACCCTGAGGTCACAAGTCCTCATGGAGTCCGCTGTTTGGGACGGGGACTGAATTTTCCGACTTTTCCCATGATTCCCTGGAATCAGTTGCTGTGATAATGTGAAGCTTTTTCTTCGTTTTCATGTTGGAGTTGCATGAGCACTTAAATCTGAATATTTACTGCTGCTGGGAAAGTTTTTCATATTGCCGCACTCACTTTTATCAAGTTTCCGGTCGTATTATCCGTCCCAGCGTGAGTCTGGGGATTTACAGTTTGTGCTGTGAATATTTGCCTTGTATCTCTGATATTCTTGACATAATCTGGAGGAAAATTCAGCAGAGAAGCAGGCAGAGATTTGTTTTCTTTGTGGATGTGAGATAAGAAAAAAAACACATTATCAGATGGAAAAATTAAATGATTTTGCTTGTAAGAATACAGAAAGCGTTGATTTCCTCACAGCTTCGTTCTCATTCAGTCCGAATCGCTGCAGTTTTATTTATTTCATTCCTGGTGCATCAATTCAGGCCTAGTCCACACTAATACAAATATTTTTTTAAACAGATATTTTCCCCGGCTGTTTAAAAAAAAAAATAATGTCCAAAGCATCATTTTACAAAATATGTATATGTCTGTCTGAGAATGCTCAAACATCTACAAACGCACGCCAGTCTGGCAACAACAGGTCAGATAACAGAGAACATTCTGAGCATGCGTGCTTAACGTGTTTCTGTTGGCGGTAGTAACTGAAAAACAAAAACACTTGGAGGTCGTTGTATCAAATTTGTTGTTCGTTTTAATTTATTTATTATCATTTAATTTATTTATTATTTTATTTTATATTTATATAATTAGATTATTTATTTAATTTGTTATTTTATTTATTATTATTTTTTAATTTATTTATGGTGCTATGGTGAAACCGAAGTCAAAATGCTGGTAAAATGCTGCAGCAATGCTAAGCTAACTTGTAAACTTGCAACCAAACGTAAAGAAACCGCTACATGGTCGCTGCCACTGTTATTGTTGTTGTTGTTGTTGTTGTTGTTTCTGCTGCATGCTCATTGCACAGAGCAACAGTTTGTATGTGCGAGTTTAGTTCTGACGTCATCGCGTGGAATGAATGTATGCCTCCACCAGGGAATATAGTCCCAAAAGAAGACCTGCGTTTATGGAAAAATTTAAAGGACCATGACTTCATAAGGCTGTGTAACTATTAGCAGGAGAAACATGGATTTTTAAGGTGGGTGTATCACTTGAATATTTGATTTTGAAAGATTAAGAGATTTTGCAAAATATCAGGAAAGCTGAAATACGGTTTTATCCTTTGGGAAATGATTGTCAGTAACGTAACATGTATGAAAATTGAATATATTAGGCTCAAACATGCAAAATGTCCTTTAAAGCAAAACATAGGTTTTTGTTTCTGCTAATTTTCATAAATGCTGTGATAATAATCGCTATGGGAATATTTTTAGCAAGATAATTGCACCAGGAATATTTAATACCATCACACACAAATCTCTCTCTCTGTTCTTCACACACACACACACACAAAGACAGAAATGATGTTGTTGCCTCCTCACAAGCTTTTCAAGGCCTCCTATTTTGTTGCCATGGTGAGTCAAACTGAGCTTCTGTTTTCAGCAATTTTCCTCCCCCTCAAAGTTTTATCAATTAATTCTTGATGTCTGGACTTCAGACAGATGGAATCTTGTACGGCGTTAGAAGTGTTGTGTTTGTGTATTTGGCTTTTACGCGTGTTTTGGGGGTCACGGTGTGACCTCATCCTGATGTCGTGTGATTTGCTGAATTCCTAACACATTTTTAAAGTGGATTTTTGTCTTAAAGATTGTAAAATTTGTTGGTGCAGCAGCACAGGAGAATAGAAGAGGATCAATGTGTGCAGCTTGCGAATTTCACTTAACCAATTCAGAACAGGAAGTAGCAGAGCAGAGGTCAAACTTCACTAACCTGCCAGTAAACGTGTGATGTCAGCGCAGTTTCATCTCAGTTTCATTTTGCACGTTTATGGCTGACAGAATATCTTATCAGACCACAAGAAAACCACATTTACAACACTGGCACTGCGACCAATCAGCTTTCAGTAAACCAGCGACCACACACACACACACACACACACACACACACACACACACACACACACACACACACACACACNCATACACACACACACACACTCCGGCCAGACCCTTACAGTCGGTGACAAAGAGCTCGCCACCCATCAACCCATGACAAACGACACACACCCAATCGACCAACGTCAAGCGGGATACACCCGATCTACTGTGTGATATATGAATGAATGGGTGTGTATGTGAGAGCAAGAGAAAGAGCACAGAGCATTGTGGGTAATATTCATAGACTCCCACGCCCGTGCCACAGTCGCCGGGGCTGCGATGTCGTAGATCTTAAGCTGTCTGCTCGTCCTTCCTCTGTTGCCTTACCAGCTGTTGATTTTACTGTTGCCTACTACACACACACACACACACACACACACACACACACACACGGGTTTGATGATACGAGTGCAGTGGCCTGTTCGGAACACTTTATGGCGTGCGCTGCAGCCTGCCATCATTTAGTTCTGCACGTCCTCCTGAGCTAGCATTGTTTGCAGCGCCCGTTAAAAACGTGCCTGTTCAGACCGGTGTATCAGGCCAGATTACGCCCCCGCCAAACTATACCCAGGTATAGTCTGGTCTAGGCCAAAATATACCCCTGGGTTTAAAACAGCCCAGATTGGTTTATACCCTGGGGTNCTGGTCTAGGCCAAAATATACCCCTGGGTTTAAAACAGCCCAGATTGGTTTATACCCTGGGGTATATTTTGGCCTAGACCAGAGTATACCCTGCTAGTCCAGATTATACCCCCTTGTGTTTTTCATAAATTAGTCTGTACAGGCAGTCCCCGACTTACGAACGACCCGTACTTACGAACAGACCGCCGTAAAGCCTATTAAATTAAAAATTCGAGTTACATACAATGATTCGTAATAATGAACAGCTCACTACTTTACGATGCATGTCAAAACAAAAGAAGAAGAAGGAAAAAAAGAAAGAAGAAGAAAAGCCGTAAGTGCAGTTTATTAGGAGTGACAACATAATCTGAGCCATTCACAGGAAACAACTAGAAACATCATGTTTTTTTTGCTATAATGAGACAGCTGTTGACATGTAATTGTCAGCAGTCGCGCCAGAATATGATGCTCATGTTAAGATAATTCATCTAAAAACAGAGCTGAAGCTACTAACTGAAGGAGGCTGGACTGGAATCTGGATTTGTCTGACTGTAAACTCTACATAACCACTCATGAGTCATGTAAGCTTTGTTTGCTAACATCACAAACCCAAACTAACCACGCAGAAAAATGCAAGATATTAAACTTTACCGCTGCGGTTCAGACCAAACAAACAAACATTCAGACATATAATAAAAAAAAAAAACCCTCTAAACTAGCTGCAGGGTNACCAAACAAACAAACATTCAGACATATAATAAAAAAAAAAAACCCTCTAAACTAGCTGCAGGGTATGATGAATATAATGCTGCTTATGTCGTAGAACGCTTTACTCTGTGAGAAAGCTTTGAATTTAGGCTTTGATCGAATCGTGCATGCTGGATTTTTCTTTTTTCTTTTTTTTCTTTTTTTTTTTTTTTTNTTTTTTTTTTTTTTTTAGAAAACATGATCTATCATCCTAGATTTCAGCAGAAAGTTCAATAATCAAATTTCTGTTTCAGCTACTTAAAGTAAAAACTGGATACCTTTAATAGATTAAAAAAAAAAATCTAGCATGGCAAGATTTAAGATTTAAATATGGAGCTGGACTGGCTGGTTTGGCCTTTCAGACTCTTTTTTTTCCTTTTTAAATTATTATTATTTTTTATTCTTATGTATGAAGACGACCCTTGTTTTGAATAAGAGGATAGCTATGGCCCAAATATGATCGGGATATTTCTTTTAGGAAATGAAGCAAACAGTCCTGGAAAGTTTTGTCATCTGACATGCAAATAGAAGGACATGGANATAAAAAAAAAAAAAAAAGCTGCACACTTCAAGCAGGAAATGACATGGGGGCAAACAGGAAGTGTGAGGGCTGCGATCAATCCAACAGTTGTTCCAGTGTGTTTCCTTTCCCCTTCATTCCCATTCCATCAGAGAGAGAGAGAGAGAGAGAGAGAGAGAGAGAGAGAGATGAACCATCAAACATTTTGCTGACTCAAATATACACATAAAGTGTAATATCAGGTTTGAATTTAAGCCAGTAACAAAAATCAGCTCATGACCAAAACAAGGAAGTACTCCCTAAAAGCCATTAGCATGTAATTGTCCTTACACGCTAATGGCTTTGTGTGTCTAACACACCTGGTTAGACACGCCCACCAACTATCAAGGACGTCTTTAGTTAGCATCTGGGTTTCATGGTCTGTGGGTGCTGAAGGGTGGTCATCTGGCCAATCAGCACAAAGTACCAGTACCTGTAAGGTATAGTACCTAAAACCGCTTGTTCTCACTCAGTGTGCACAATGATGCTGTAACAAGCATATCAATGTTTTTTTTTTTCTTTCAAAATAGACCTTAAACGAAAATAAACACGTGTAAATCTGCATAATCTTTTAAGAATATTTGTGGGTGTTCACAGGGCTGGAATAATAACGGAATCTCCTACAAGTCAGCGCGTTAATGTCGGAATGCAGATTCCATCAGATTCCATGCACCTACAGTATATATGAAATATGCATGATTCAGTAAGCTTAAGGCCTGACAGTCAAACCTGCATCTCTCCTTTGCTGCCTACGTTCACCATGCTGTTTTTCAGTTTTTATGCCACATGATGATTTATATTAATTGCTGTTTTAGAGGATTCCCATGCTTGATCAAAAAAATAAAATTAGACGAAAGGTTTAGACAATCAGCAGGAAATATCGGTTATCAGCAGCTTCAATCCGCAAATATCAGTAGTTCTTCTTAAGATAAGATAAGATAAGATAAGCTTTATTGATCCCACAAGGTGAAATTAAAGTGTCGCAGCAGCAAGTACAGGTACAAAAAAATATGAAGTATTGAAAAAATACCAGTTTAAAGAAAATACAAGTAACAATAGAGTAATAAGCTAAATAACATAAATAGTGTAAAACTAGAAGATAAAATTGAATTTTACAGATTAATTATTTACAGTGGAAGGATATGGCAGAAAAATAACTACATGAAGTAGATAAATAAAAAAAATATAATTAACAATATGCAATAAATAAAGCGACAGTAAGTGAATAGTAAAAATTAAACAGTGCAAAAAATGGTGTACTACAACTATTACTACACTACTACTACTGCTAGAACCATAATAATAATAAATAATGGTGACAATTATGATGTAAACATGGTCTTGGTCTAAACGTGTGTAAGTGTGTTAAGCGTGTGCTAGGCTAAAGCATGAGTCCACTTAACATGCATGTTGTTCCCGTGGATGCGCCTCATTGGCATTCAGCAGCAGGACGCCATGAGACCACAGCTCGCCAAGCACAGCAGGAAGTATTAATCAATGTGCCGAGTGATCAGCACCCAGTCTAATTCAATCACCCCTCCAACAGAATGCTGCCATTAGGGCAACATGGGAGTGTGTGTGTGTGCGTATGTGTGTGTTCAGACTGCTGTTATGCCTGTGTGATTTGTCTGCAAGCGAGCACCTCAGAGAGAGATGGAGGGAAGAAAATAGAGAATATTATAGAGAGGAGTGTTGTGTAAAATTGAGGCTGTCAGCGCTCAAAGGAGACAAGATCAAATGCAGGGCGAGAGAGAGAGAGAGAGAGAGAGAGAGAGAGGTGGTTGGTTTTGGTATTTTCTGGAGAGAAATGAAAAGAGAACAAGTAAGACATGGAATTATCTTCCAAAAACATCAAGTTCTCCCTGTTGGAGGACGTTCGTTTGCTGACGTTGAAGCTGGAGACGGTTCTTCTCGTTTTAGCAGCAACGACAGTGATGCGTGTTTCCTGCTGATGGTTCATGTGTCGCTTTCGTACTCCATATTTATCTTGATGCTGCGTTCCAGTTAACTTGGAATTTGGATTTTTACGACCTCCTACTTGGAAAAATGCGTTGAAGTCGGAGCTCTGACTGGGAAACTTGGACCAAAATTATTTACCCCAACTTCACAAGTATGACGTCATTCAACATGGCGGCACCCATGGAAGCAAGATTTGTGAATAAAGTATTTTTTCTTGCATAACATAGAAGTAAAAAGGTCAAAATATATCGCCAAGTTATCTATCTATAGTGTATAATAGCCGTGCTTTTTTGTTTAGATTTTGTAAAGGTTTGAATTCAGAAGTCGGAAATTCCAACTGGGAAATCCCAACTTTCCCCTGTAACTTGAACGCAGCATAAGTTTACCTGGTTCATCATCGCTGCTCTCCACGGTCATTGCTGTGCTGTTTCAACCTGCCTGGAGCATCTTGTCTTTCCAACCTCCATGATCGAAGCCCCAGTCACATCTTTGTTAGCATCTCTGTTAGCATCTTTATTAGCATTTTTGGTTGCCAGGTTGAGGGAAGAAGGCCGCTCTTATCTGGCCTGTAGATTAAACAGGAAGCACCAGCGACTCAGTATCTGTCTCTTCTCAGTCAAGCTGGTGTTTAGGTGGAGTCATGGTGAGCGCATTGATCAGGTGTTTGTATGAACGGACTTACGGGTGCTGTCGAGAGGAGAGAACTCCATCAATATGTGCCTGCTTCCCCCCGGCTCAGCTACAATGTTAGCAGGTTAATCCATATCTCTGCAGGTACCCTCCCCCCATTCCTTCACAGTTTCTATTTTCTTCACTTCACTTTACTCATTCCCTTTAAATAATCCTATGCAGAATGCAAAGCAACTTAAGAGTTTTTAAAGATTACATATTGATCCTTAAGAAGGGCTCTTGTGCGGTATGATGTGCTGCACTTATATTCAAAAGGCCCAAATATCCTTGCAAGAATACAAAAGAAGCAAAAACCTTCAAACAAGGTGCTTATTGTTACTTTCTGCAAGGTTTGGATTAGAGTTTATTAGCCGTGGGGCTCAGAAATCTAAAACAAGGAGCTAAAAGAGGCTAAAAGCTGCATAGTTTGGTGTTGTTCCTTTATTATTTATTCATTTCACTTCAAAGCCCATAAGTGAAGGTACAAACATCGTGTTACAAATTTCAAGGGCCACACTTTGCCTCAAATACCGAAGTCAGAGCCTAGCAACCGCAGATGTGAGGCATAGCAACAGAAGCGCAGAGCGAGTCCAGCGGTGCAGTAATTGGTCCGAGCGTCTCGTCGCCTGAGGAGCAAACGCAGATCCATTTCATCCCAAGGACACGTGTACGCCGGCATACATCGCTGTGCTTTGTAATGAGAAGTTTGTGTAAATGTGTGTGTGTGTTTTATGAGAGCAGATATAAAAAATGTGCACTTTTATGAGAGAATTTATTTGAACAGAGCGTGTGTGTGTGTGTGTGTGTTATATAGAGACACACCATTAGTACAAAGAATGAACCTGCCCTGTTCATGCTCTTCGCTATATGCTGCACTGTCCTTGAGTAGGTGCAGAGTGTGTGCGTGTGCATGTGTGCATGTGTGTATGTGTGTGTGATCACATTGTGGGTGCGTGCATATCTTTCCCATTCAACATGGCAGCGAGCATTAATGGTGTCATATCTGCGTTTGTGTACCTTGAAGGTGTGTGAAGGTCGCTCCCAGGTCGGTCCATCTTCTCAACAGAGCGGAACGTTACTCACCGCCGGGGATGCTGGGAAATCCAGTTTGGATTTGAAACTGGAGAGGAAGAACAGGAAGTGGAGGAGGAGAGAGTAATAGAGAAGAGGGTTTAGGAGGTTTTTTTGTGGCTTATAAGCCTCGTATGATTTTTCTTTCCTTTTTTTCTCTTTTTTCTTCTTTTTTCTTTTTTTTCTCCTTATATAGCTTTATATACTTTGCACAACAAAAAAAAAGCCTCGTATGATCATGAGACAGATGAAGTTTATTGTAAAATGGAGTGAACAGCGTCTTCCTGCAAGAGGAAATGCAACTTTTGCTTGCTGCCTGGAAAAAAATCATATTGGCTCGAAATTTGTTTTAAACCCATTTCCTATCCTCCATTTTTTTTCCAGTGAAAATCAATTAGTGCCTGAATAAATGAGGGCAAACTTAACCAAATTTACACAATTTCAATCTAATCATGATGTTTACAGAAATAGAATAGAAAAAATCTATTGCCTTAATCCAATAATCAGTGTTTTATCGAGCATGTAAACGTGTAAAGTGTCCTTCAGGTCACAAGTCTATTTTATTTGGAATTAAAGCAAACATCCATATTGGTGCAGACATAAAGAAATTATGGGAAATGGGATCCATCACCATTTGGAAGAGTAATTGGATTAATTACAGCAGGAGGATAATGATGTCAGAGGAGCAAGAGAAAGATGAAACAATGGACGGAGGGCAGAGAGGACATGACAAGTCAGATAAGAGATGGAGACATGAAAGACAGACTGACAGCGAGAGAGAGAGAGAGAGAGAGAGGAGGGGGGATTTCTGCAAGTTTTGAATGGATTTCTGTAATTTAGATTTCTTCCTAAGAAACAGTAAGAACAGTCTAATCATAGAATATTTCACCTTACAGGCAAAATTTTAATCTTTATTATCCTTTTTGTCTTTAAAAAAAAAAAAAGCAACAAGCAAAAATCTGTATCACGCTGAACACGCGTGTGCAGACACACACTCCGTGCTGCCTTGCGTTTGCTCATTCCGCTCATGTTCAAGGCTTCTCAGTAAATGTACATACGACATTTGAAAAGGGTGGGGGTGGTGGGGGTGAGATAGAAAGCGACACAATGAGGAAGGGAGGGGTGCGGAGAGGCAGATAGATAGAGAGAGAGAGAGAGAGAGAATGAGGGAGGGAAGGAAGGAGATGCTGTGTGAGTGAACAGAAGAGCTCGTTAATTAGAATTTAGAGGATGTGAGGAAAGGGCAGCGAGCAAGGCAGCCGGTGTTTGTGTGAGTAAAGGAGGAGAGAGAGAGAGAGAGAGAGAGAGAGAGAGTTGGTCTGGAGGTCTTAAATGTCTAAAATGTGAGAGACATCAGCGGACTGTTGATCCTCAGAAATCAACAACTGTATCCACCGGAGAGGAAAAAAGGACAGAAAGCGAGAGGACGAGACTCCTCTTTTCTTCTTCTCCACCGCCGAAGTGTGTGTGTGTGTGTGTGTGTGTGTGTGTGTGTGTG
Source organism: Lucifuga dentata (assembly GCA_014773175.1). Classification (NCBI taxonomy): domain Eukaryota; kingdom Metazoa; phylum Chordata; class Actinopteri; order Ophidiiformes; family Bythitidae; genus Lucifuga; species Lucifuga dentata. The sequence goes on from VXCM01007144.1 coordinate 40,044, forward strand.
TGTGTGTGTGAGTGTGTGAGCCACACAACACACACATCACACGCGTGATGAACACACAGTTTGGCAGAGAGGCGGCGCTTCCAGCAAACATCCTCTTCTCTACTTTTAGCAGCTGCCAGTCGCTGAGTTGAGAATATCATCTGTTTCATGTGGACCAGTGTGGGCGAACATTTAGCAGGTAGTGTGTATGTGTGTGTGTGTGTGTGTGCACATGTGTGATTGCAGCATATCTTTATCTGTGCTCGCTCCATCAGGGGAAATCACAGAGCAACACCGGGAAAGAGTATCTGAAGACATCTTGAGTGTGAAAGCACGTGTGCCAATGTCAGAATCTGGCAGTCGCAGGAACAGGAAGGAAATCTTTTCTTAAACTTTGGATTATCCCAGAGAGGCGGCGCACGACGGCAACCAACGCTCCAACGTGGCTCTTCGACCTTCTTTCGGGTGGTGATAGCGAGACGGTGGGGAAATGGAGTCGTGCAGGTCGGGGGATGAGTCCCCAGGAGGAACCAGGGAGGGATGAGGTTGTGGGGGGGTGAGAGGGCGAGGATGGGCTGCCGCCGCCCTGTGGCTCCTCCCCCCACCGCCTCCCTGTGAGCATGCAGGTCCTACAGATCGTGAAGGAGCTGGTGTCCCCGTCCAGACGCAGGGCAGCAGCCAGATTTGGAGGTGTGTGTGTGTGTGTGTGTGNTTTTTTTTTTTTTTTTTAATACATCTGCTAAGGAAGATATGATTTTGTTCCTTTTTGTTTTTTGCTCTTTTTTGTGTTTGTTTTTGGGTTTTTGGTGGGAAGCTATTCCATGAGGCAAAGACTAAGATATGAGTTGATATAAGTTCTTACTGTGGATCCAGGAATTTAAATTAAGTCTTAACATTGTGAGATTATGAGGAACTTTAGAATATTTTCATTATTTTCTAATGATCTACTATAAAACATGTATGGAATATGTTCCAGATATTAGCACTTTTTTTTTTTTTTTTTTTTAGCATTGGCAGACCTATGCATTCTCTGAGCATCTTTTGGTTTAGCCCCGTTTACGTAGCATTTACATACATTTACATAACATTTATGTAGTAGCATTTACGTAGTAGCATTAACGTAGCATTTACATACATTTACATGGCATTTACGTTGTAGCATTTACATAGCATTTATGTAGTAGCATTAACGTAGCATTTATGTAGTATTTACATACATTTACATAGCATTTACATAGTAGCGTTTGCATAGCATTTATGTAATAGCATTAACGTAGCATTTACGTAGTATTTACGTAGTAGCATTTATGTAGCATTTACGTAGCATTTCCTTCATGGGGCAGGCGTAATTAAATGCAGTCACATTGCCAGAAAAGGGCTCATGATTATGGCGCTCTGACATGAATCATTTTTGTGCAGACCAATCACACAAGACTCGGAACTTAAGTACCGAGATCACAAAGTGCATTTTGGGCAGGTGGACAGGTAGACAGGTGATGCCAGCAATTTAACAGATTCCATCTCTTAAATATGCAGATAAGTCTCTATTATAGCCAGGATCAGATTCATCGGTTTGCTAGCATACACCCCTTTCCTTCTTATTGGGTCATGCTGCCTGCATGAGCATTTTTGTGTCCGTATGAAGCAGTTTAGGTCAGAAACATGATGTTCTTACGTCTGTTTGGAGTCTTTTATTCATGTTTGAGTCTTTTATTCATGTCGTGCTCAAACTGAATGTCATTGTGGATGAGGTTAAACTTCATGTATGGCCTCAGCCTGAACAGAAGGAAGGGACATTCCCCTGGAACCCTGCTGTAATAGCTCTGTGGCTGTGGGACATAGTGTGTGTGTGTGTGTGTGTGTGTGTGTGTGTGTGTGTCTGTCCCCTGCAGCTGCATTTCACTGGTGTGCAATGAATAATGAAGCAATGTGCACTGAGTAATAGTACACTGTGACCTCTGACCCCTTGTCCTGTCTTCTGATTGGATCAGCATGTATGTATGTGATAGCCTCGATCCACATCCGATTTTCCGAACATGTGTCGTTTTTATTGTTATAGCCACAAGTATCTACAAGCTTTTCCATTACAGCTCACAGCTTGTTGACTTTTCGCTTCATTGCTCTTAGAATCAAAAAAATCTTCATCTCCAAAGGGACGATTTGCATAAATTTAACGAGAGGTTGATGGGCAAGTTAATTGTTAGCCCACGTAGATTGTTCTTAAAACATGCTCTAATTAGGACGTTAACGATCATTTATTCTAACAACGGGATTACAAATACCTTCATGAGTGTCACATTGCACCTAAATCTGACCTGCAGGTTGGTTTCAGCTTACATCAGACTTGTTTGGCTGGATGTTCTGGTAGAAACCAGAATGTTTTGTCATATTTCACCTGGAGTTTGGCTTTATGAACATGGTGAGCAATAATTTCTTTAATGATCTTTTAACATTGGCAGAAACTCTGACAGCTTTCGCTGTTTTGCCTTCTTGATTTCTGCAATTACAAGGAAAATATTTTACAGATTTCTGTCTTATTTTAATCAGTGAAGGTTTTTGTTTTTTTTTTTTTTTTNTTTTTTTTTTTTTTTTGCTATGGTTTTTATGTGCAAAAATCCACATATCCACTTATATTCTTCCTTACGGCAAAAGTTCTGTGTACACGCACTGCAAACAGGAAATTTTTGGTACTTTCTCTTTAAGAAAATACCCACTCTGTTCTGATTGGTTGGCCATGGACCATAAAACAGCCTCGTACGTGGTGGGTGTGTCTACGGGTGTGTAGGCGGGGTCACTTCATATATATTTACGTGTTTATGTCAGCACGTTACAAAAGTAAAGGACCAATCAAAAACAGAAAAGCTTTTATCTTACTGGAGGAATTTATAGTTCAACCTTGAGTTTTACACTTTGACAACATTCAACACTTATGATGTTACACTGGAGTTAAAGGACCATACTGGTAATTGTGCATGTTTGAGCCTAATATATTCAATTTTCATACATGTTACATTACTGACAATAATAATAAGTTGATTTTAAAAGCGTACCAGAATGAACTGAAACCAGTGGTGGTCTGGAAGGTAGGAACAACATTTTTAATTCACTGTTCCAGTAGTATGCTTTGGGAAATGATTGTCAGTAACGTTATGTGTATGAAAATGGAATATATTAGGCTCAAACATGCACAATCGCCGGTATGGTCCTTTAAAATCTTTCTATGATAAAAGCAGAAAGTTAAAATCTGTATTTGATAAAAGCTGAGTATATCTGCTCAGGAAGTCCAGCAGGATTCTTATTAAATGCTTTCAGTCTGGTAGAAAAGGCTTCTGCTCTGTTGCCAGCTGGCTTTGATAACAGCTTAATCTATTAGCGAAACCCCAGCAGTGCGACTCACGGAGGAGCAATTAAAGCGAGCAAACACTGCAGCTGAGTTTCCACAGAGAATCGATATTCTGAATGGAAATCACTTTTGTTTAGGAGTCCTGAAGGTTTGCAGCTAAATGATGCGGGTTTGCACATACGGCACGGATATAAAAGTGTCAAATATGTTTAACACACAGCTAAAACTGAGAAGTGACAAAATGCACATGTTACTATGACTGAAGGCTGACAAACTAATATAAAGTATGTGATTTATGGATTTTTAAAAAAATATAAAAGCATGATTTGGTGAGACGAAAGACGTGTCACGCTTTCAGTTTGGCTGCCATCTTTATCTCTGTCCATCAACCCCGCAGAGGAATTCACCTTGGCTTTTCTCTCATCTTAGATCAGTGCAGACAGATTTAGAGATGGCCTCCAACAGATACAGGACACACAAACACGCACACACGCAAATCCACACTCTGCAGGGATGTGCAGACTTTAAGGCTCTGTGCTGAGGTGTTGATTGGTTAAAGTGCGAGCAGATGTTAGTGTGTGTGTGTGTGTGTGTGTGTGTGTGTGTGTGTGTGGCAAGTGTGTGTGAGATGGTGGGACAATTTATAGAAAGAAAGCAAGAGGTTGTGTGAGTGTGTGCACAGGTGTGTGCTGATTTTAATATGGCTGTAGTAGCAGGTTGCACACTCAAGCCTCTAATCTGACTTTCCACCAAATTTCATAGAAATCTCTAATCTATCTATCTCAGATTCAGATTCAGATTCAGATTCAGATTAGATTTATTTGTCATATGTATGTTAACACAGGGTC
>VXCM01007145.1:0-23202 GCA_014773175.1 Lucifuga dentata
CAAAGTAATCACACTGTGTACTTGACCTGACCAGTAAGATGAAAAATAGAAAATAAATCTGACACAAGTTTATAAAAACTTGTTCTGTAAATAGTTCTCTTACTCTTCTGATCAAAAACATTGATCTGAAGCTCAATTCTGAGTTGTTCTGTAAATAGTTTTCCAAAAAAAAACAAAACAAAAAAAAAACCCAGTAAATATATCAACGTCTGATCAACACATATCCATGTCAAGCTTAAAATGCCAACTTCCTGTTTAATTATCCCCGCCCACTTCCGGTTTAAGCCTCGCCCATTCTGAGTACGAATACAGATACAGATAATTTAGTTGGTTGAACAGATGCAGATACAGATACAGATAATGGTGTCCTCGCTCATCCTTAGTACTTTCTATTGTAATATACAGTATGTTACATATACAGTGCCGTGAAAAAGTATTGGCACCCTCAGATCCAGGCATTATTTATTTAATTTTTATTCAAGTTGCAAACAATAAGGTTGTCATAACTTAAACAGTCAAATGTTCAAAATAAACATATGTACAAGTGCAAATTGTTACACCTTAACGAGAAAAGTGCACAAAACAACTTTAGTTCAAAAAGCGGTGTGAAAAAGTATTGGCACCCAGTTAGTATTAGTAACTTGTTGCACCTCCTTATGCTAGAATAACCTCTTCAAGCCGTTTCTTGTAACCGCTGATTAGTTTTTCACATTGAGAAGGAGAAATTTTTGCCCATTCTTCCACGCAGTACTGGTTCAGCTGAGTTAGGTTGAATGGCTTTCTTTGGTGGACAGCTGCCTTGAGATCTCGCCACAGCATCTCGATTGGGTTCAAGTCTGGGCTCTGACTGGGCCATGAGAGAACTTTTATTCTTTTCTTCTGCAGCCATTCCACTGTCGACTTGCTGGAATGCTTCGGATCATTGTCTTGTTGTAGTATCCACTTGGTACCCAGGTGAAGCTTTCTGGCAGAGGCCTTGACATGTTCATCTAATATGCTTTGATAGACAGATGAATTCATCAAGCCGTCAATGACTGTAAGGTTTCCAGGCCCTCCTGCAGCAAAACAGGCCCAAACAAGAATACTCCCACCACCGAGTTTTACAGTCGGAATCAGGTTCTTTTTCAGAAATGCAGTGTTGGCTTTCCTCCAGACATAGCGATTTTCATTTCTGCCAAAAAGTTCAATTTTTGATTCATCTGACCACAAAATTGTCCTCCAGAATGCTTCAGGTTTTCCAATGTACTCTTTCGTAAATTGTAGTCGAGCAGCAATATTCTTTTTTGAAAGGAGTGGCTTCTTCCTGGCAACACATCCATGAATCCCATTTTTGCTGAGTAGTTTCCTCACTGTGCTGTCATGAACATGAACATCAGCAGCTGCAAGAGACTTCTGGATGTCTTTAGATGTTAGTCTAGGGTTAGCGGCAATGTTCTTGAGCGTATTTCTCTCAGCTCTGCTTGAAATTTTCTTTGGGCGAGCAGATCAAGGGAGTGATGCAGTTGTACCATGCTGTTCATACTTTAATAATTGCTCTGACAGTGGATACAGGTATATCCAGCATCTTTGAAATTGCTTTGTACCCATTTCCAGACTGATGAGAAGCANTGTTTTCCAGAATCATAAGATTTGCCTATTGCAAAGGGACATGTTGCATGTTAATTCAGTGAAGCTTTTTTGTTAAAGAACACTTCTTGCCATTTTATTGTTAAGACATGCTCCATTTTTGGGAACTATCTCCTATAGGCTGCCAATACTTTTTCACACGGCTTTTTGAACTAAAGTTGTTTTGTGCACTTTTTTTGTTAAGGTATAGCAATTTGCACTTGTACATATGTTTGTTCTGAACATTTGAATGTTTAAGTTATGACAGTTATGAAGTTACTGTTTGCAACTTGAATAAAAATTAAATAAATAATGCCTGGACCTGAGGGTGCCAATACTTTTTCACGGCACTGTACAGAATGTGTTAGCCTTTCTTTGTAAAAGTTCCTTTAAAATTATAATACATGCACGTGCACACACACATAGGCACTTTTCTGCATTTGATTGGACAACCAAGATTGCATAAATTATAGTAATGAGATATAGTTTGATAAACATGATGTCCTCAGTTTCTACACAGGGACACAAGAACACACATCAACACTGATACAGTAAACGCTTTGAGCCATTACTCAATAAGGTACTGTATGAATCTTCATAGACACATTAGAAGTGCTGAAAATGTTTTTTTCACTTGAAAAAACACATTCTTGTTGTTATACACACATGTTGAACTAAATATTTTAAGATGAATAGATGTACTATTTTCGCATTATTACTGATCATACATACAAACCTGAATTGCAGGAACCCAGCAGCATGGAACTAGAAATCACTCTCAATAGGATCGATGTGGTTAATGACAGATATCTCTGCTATGAATCAGATAACACATCTTTATTGTTTCTCAGCATCCGTTCCCCAATGTGTGTACTACTATATATTTTCCTTGGCTTATTATGTGTTGTCACAGTATGTGGAAACTTTCTTGTAATAATCTCCATCATTTACTTCAAACAGCTCCACACTCCTACAAACTTNTATGTGGAAACTTTCTTGTAATAATCTCCATCATTTACTTCAAACAGCTCCACACTCCTACAAACTTTCTCATCCTCTCTCTGGCTGTGGCTGACCTGCTCGTAGGGGTTTTGATTTTTCCTTTCAGCATGATATTCACTGTTACTTCCTGCTGGTATCATGAAGATTTATTTTGTAAAGTACGAGGAATGTTTGATATATCCCTGAGCACATGTTCTATTCTGAATTTATGTTGCATTTCTATTGATAGATACTATGCAGTGTGTATGCCGCTGACATATACAACTAAAATAAATGATCGAGTAGTTGTGATGATGATCCTGGTGAGCTGGGGTACTTCTTGCCTATTTGGAAAAGGTGTAATAATTGCAGGATTCGACCAAGGAAAATGTGAAGAAAGCTGCTTACTTGATGCACTAATATCCACCACTTTGGGATGTATTTTCTCATTTTACGTCCCTGTGATCATAATGCTGAGTATCTACCTTAAGATTTTCCTTGTGGCACAGAAACAGGCTCGTAGCATCCAGACCACAACCTGTCGGAACAGAAAATCTGGAGCAACTATCAGTAAGATGGAGAAAAAAGCAACCAAAACTCTGGCTATAGTTTTGGGAGTTTTCCTTTTGTGTTGGACTCCTTTCTTTGTTAATATAATCTTCCAGCCCTTAATTTCTGATTCAACACCAGTTGCTGTGTTTGAGACACTTAACTGGTTTACGTTGTCAAATTCAATGCTTAATCCATTTATTTATGCTTTCTTTTACAGCTGGTTCCGATCAGCTTTCAGAATGATCATTTCTGGGAAAATATTTCAAGGTGATTTTGCAAACTCAAAACTAGATTAATTTTGTAGTAGTAAAATACTGAGATATCAGTGACAATAAATGTTGAAACAGTAGAGATTAATACGGTTTGACATATGCTTTAATTATCAGTGTGCCATATATTTTGCTTGTGGCTGGCTGCATTTTTTTATTTTTTATTTTTTATGCTGGGTGCTATTTGCAAGTGCAGTGTTCTCCCTGCAAAATTCTATCCAACAGCTGCTTCTGGTAGACTTTCAGAATTGTCATTTCTGGAAAAAAAAAAAAAAAAAAACNAAAAAAAAAAAAAAAAAAGACATTAACGAACTCAGCATACTGCTTTTAATTATTTTGACTGCTGAAACTGTGATCAATGTTTGACCAATAAACATGAACATCTTTCCACTCTGATGTTTTGTTTTTTTTTTTTTTTNTTTTTTTTTTTTTTTTGTTTTTTTTTTAAATCAGTCTACTGCACATTAAACCCCTGATGTTTGCATGTTGTCATCATGCCTTTGTCAGTTTAATCAGGGTGCTCTGGTTTCCTCCAACATTCCAAAGACATTCTTAATTGCCCTAGTCTTTACATTTTTTTTAGACTTTGTGTTTCCAAACATAATTGTTTGTCATATTATAATAATAATAATAATAATAATAATAACAATAAATGATGCTGCACAATCAGTCTTGTTGCCTCACCACACCTGTTCTGCCCTTCAGGCAATCTCAGTTTTTTTTTTGTTTCTTTTTTTTTTTTTTTTTTTTTTTGCATTTATGTAGATAATTTCTCTTTGTTGTGTGATTTATGTCACTTCCTGTTTGCACCATAAGCAGAAAGTAGAGTTAGCACATGGCCTCAGACAAGGTGAAAATTCAATGCAGTCGATCCAACACCATCCAGTTGTTTTACCAGTGGACAGACTGCTTGTAAGCTCAATTTATGTTTAGCTATAGATTCATTTAAAGATGTAAAGAGATATTTGGTGGCAATGAAAGCTAAAATGTTAATTTTAATATGCAAGTTGTATCAGCATTTGGTAACGTGTAGCATCACAAAGGCATGTACAATAGTATGAGTTGTGGTTTAACTAATACTGTTTTTGTTTGCATAGAAGACATTTCAATTGTTTTATGATTTGCTGTTTTTCAGTTTCACTGCTATTACATATCGACATGCACATTGATTCTGCATTTAACTAAAGCTGAGTGGACACTGTACATTTACAGGCTGATTTTACCACAATTTGGTCAGACCCGACTCAGATGAAAACATAGGTGGACACGACCTCTTCGTTTTTAACTTGTTAAAAGATGACCAGCAGCATTTTGAATAAGTTGAAAGTTTTTCCTTTCAGCATGACATACATTAACTGTTACCTCCTGCTGGTATGATGAAGATTTATTTTGTAAAGTACGGGCAATAAACCATGTTTATTCAGAAATGACATACAAACTGTGTTTTGCCTAAGTCCTGAGTAAAGTGCATTACAAAAGTCCAGTCGGAAGGAAATAAAACTGCAGATCAGTACAGAGCACAGGCAGGGACATTGGTGAAAAAAAAATATAACACATGGCCACGACTTATTAATGTGTGTGAATGAGATAATTCAAGCATAGCCATGCAGCGTGGCCATGAGATACTTACATGAGTCATGAGTTACACCAGCTGGATTCATTTTATCTGCTAGTGGCACTGTGAGGTATAATGCTGAAAACAGCAGCAGATGTAACATGCTGATAAGGGCAAGTAGTTTCACGCAGTCATGTTCCCTAATTCATAGATGGCTGTTACTAGCCTCCATTATCATTTGCTGTGAAAGAGGAGTTACTATGGTATTTCCGCATTTGTGTGCTGGGTAAGTTATTTATAAAATATATTTTCATGAAAAAAAATTAAGATATTTCTGCTTGGTGTTAAATTTCAGCATGTCTTAAAATGTATTTGGCACACAAGTTTTTGTGATTAATACATTTGATTGATAAGCTCATTCAGTTAATCTGTCAGTTTATTCAAATGGAAAATTTTGTTCTGATCTTGCACATATTCTAGTGCAGGGATCCCCAACTGGCAGCCCATGGGCCAAATGCAGCCCATGGGTCCTATCTATCAGGCCCTCAGATGACTTCTCCAAAGATAATAAAAAAAATCTTGTAATTTAGTCACACTTATCTCGGGATTGCGTGGTCATAAAATGTCATGCTTGAGCTCATTTTGTTCAGGAGAAGTTAAGCTTTCCATAGATATTTGTATATCTCCATTTTATTGAGAAATNCATTTTGTTCAGGAGAAGTTAAGCTTTCCATAGATATTTGTATATCTCCATTTTATTGAGAAATGGCAATTATAAAACATTGTGAATGCTACATAGGGATGAACACACAGTCTCCAGTCTGTCAGTGAAATATTACGCACGGGGAATGCATGCTAATTGCCATGGCTACATAAAAGCTGATAGGACCACTGACCCATCAATCAAATCCTCTGCTAGTCTACTATCAAATCACAGAGAGGGATTTTAAAATTTAGACTGTCCTCAGAAGTTACATCATCGAGAAGTGACAAAGCTAGTTTCAGCTTGGAGGCTAGCTTGTACTTTAGTTACATTTATCTTGGGATCGCGTGGTCATAAAATGTCATGCTTGGGCTCATTTTGTTCGGGAGAATCAAAGCTTTCCATAGATGTTCATATATCTCCATTTTATTAGGAAATGGTGATTATAAAACACTGCAAACACCACAACGGAAGCGCTGGGCCTGGTGTCGGGTCGCTCAGGTTGTAAAGGGTTACGTTTAAAAATAAATAAAAAGTAGAAAATTGTTTTCTGTTGTTGTTACCCAATGAGAGAAAAAGATCAAGTCGAGAGTGGGAAATGATGATGGATTGGGNCCTTGGCTTGGCATGCTTGGCATAATTTGGCCCTTGGGAAAACTAGTTGGGGAACCCTGTTCTAGTGGCATCTCAAACTTCAATCTCTCTGATCTCCACCTCTCTTTTATACAGTGCCTCACAAAAGTGAGTGCACTCGATGATTTGGTGGTGATATTTTCACTACAGTTTCCTCCCAGTTACTCCAAGAAACCCAAGGATTTTTTTTTTTTTTTTTTNTTTTTTTTTTTTTTTTTTAGAACAAGGCCCTCCATGTTTATTCAGGAATGACATACAAAGTTTACAAGACAGATTTTTACATGAGGTCTTTAACGAGCAACAAAAGTGAATACACCCTTCATCATCCAAAAAAAAAAAGTATGCCATTTCTGAACACACATGGTGGGCCTTGTTCTAAAAAAAATCCATTGGGTTTCTTGGAGTAATGGGGGAAACTGTGAAAATATTATCAAATCACCAAGGGTGTACTCACTTTGGTGAGGCACTGTATGTATCTGCCTGAAATATAAAATATCAATTTTTATTCAAAACTAAAATAAAGCATTTGAAATATAGTTTTATATTCATAATTTACAGATGCCAGACAAGGTAAATTCTCAAAACTTGTAAATTAATCCCACAGAACATTGAATATGTAGCCACACCTGCTTGGAGGCCTTTCTGCTTAGTGGCCCTGGAGAAGTTTCATTCTACTTTTTATTGTTATATATGTTGCTTATACAGAATGCGTTAGCCTTTCTTTATAAAAGTTCCTTTATAATTCTAAGATACACACAGACACACATACACACACACACAGTTTGTACAATGTTGCTCAACCTTCTTGTTTGTTACCCTCATCAAAGAGGATATTCTAACATTTGATTGGACAACTTAAGATTCTATTCATTATGATAATGAGACAGAGCTTGATAAATATTGAGTTCACACCCTCCGCAGAAAGACCAGGCACACACACACACACACATCAACAGCTGTGTGGACTATTTTAGAGCATTAGGTATGGTATGAAAATGCATGAAAAGCTAATATGAACTGATCTTTTTCCTATTTAAATTGTGATTTTTTTTCCTCTCTTTTATCCTGTTAGTATGTTATTTTTTCTAATTTATGAAAAATTTAATTACAGGAAACCAGAAGCATGGAACAAGAATTTGTCAACAGGACTGATGTTGACATACACCCTTGCTATGAATCACACAACATGTCTGATGTGCATACAACTGCCCCTTCTATAGAATGTGTGTTCATATATGTTTCTCTGGGATTATTATCTGTTGTCACAGTATGTGGAAACCTTCTTGTAATAATCTCTGTCATTTCATATATGTTTCTCTGGGATTATTATCTGTTGTCACAGTATGTGGAAACCTTCTTGTAATAATCTCTGTCATTTACTTCAAACAGCTCCACACTCCTACAAACTCTCTCATCCTCTCTCTGGCTGTGGCTGACCTGCTCATAGGGGTTTTGGTTTGTCCTTTCAGCATGGCGTACACTGTCACCTTCTGTGTGTATGAAGAACATTTTCTTTGCAAAATAAGAGACAGTTTTGATANGCGTACACTGTCACCTTCTGTGTGTATGAAGAACATTTTCTTTGCAAAATAAGAGACAGTTTTGATATAGCGCTGAGCACATGTTCGATTCTAAACTTATGTTGCATTTCTATTGACAGATATTATGCAGTGTGTAAGCCTCTGACATACAGAACTAAAATAAGTGACCATGTTGCTCTAATCATGATCCTGGTGTGCTGGAGTATTTCTGTCCTGATAGGAATTGTCGTCACAGTTGCAGGGTTCAGCCAAGGAAAATGTGAAGATAATTGTTCAGTTAATGTTCTATTGGCAAATATTATGGGACTTATTTTAGCATTTTTCATCCCAGCATTCATAATGCTCTGCATCTACCTGAAGATTTTCCTTGTGGCACAGAGACAGGCTCGCAGCATCCAGACCACGAAATCTGGAGCAACTCTCACTAAGACAGAGAGAAAAGCAACCAAAACTCTGGCTATTGTTATGGGAGTTTTTCTNAGCAACTCTCACTAAGACAGAGAGAAAAGCAACCAAAACTCTGGCTATTGTTATGGGAGTTTTTCTTTTGTGTATGACTCCTTATAGTGTTTGTGTTGTTTTCCAGCCTTTAGCTGATAATTCAACACCAATTGCTGTGATTGAGTCACTTAACTGGCTTACGTTGTCAAATTCAATGTTAAATCCATTTATTTATGCTTTCTTTTACAGCTGGTTCCGATCAGCTTTCAAAATGATCATTTCTGGGAAAATATTTCAAGGTAATTTTGCAAACTCAAAACTACTTTGATTATTTCTGGAGTAGTGAATTGCTGATTCGTCCATAATGATAAATGTTTTAACAATAAACATTGCTATGTTTTTAATCTGTCATACATGCTTTCATTATCAGTATACTGTACCCAGAGGTGTGCTATTTTCCCATGCAATGTACTCCCTGCAGAAAATGTGCAGATTTACTGTACATCTGTAAACAATCATCTGTGTGTTTGCTTTGGCAAGCCACATCTACATGGTTGTTATCTTGCACACTATGTTACAGTATTACTCAATTTTATTATGTTGTGCATAAATATTTTGGTACTGTGCACCCTCACAGTTTTGTCACCATCAACACATTTTCATTAAAATGTGCAGCTCATTGAGTCGTGATGTACTGTTGGTAGTAATCCAAAATTAATTAAAACAAATCAATATGTCTTATTCTATGCTTCTTTCCACTGTCTTCATGGAGACAGGAAGACAAAAAAGACTGGATTTGAATGTTTCAGCACCAGACTTAAGGTGTCGATAAGGGCAAATGTTCCTTCATTCAGAAATGCCTGTTTGCAGTATCTTTTAGCATTTACCTGAACAGAGGCCTGACTATGGTATTTCTTTATTTATGTGTCGGGGAAGCGATTCATAAAACACACTATAATGCAAAATTAAAGGAAAATTAATGGTTAAATCGTGCAAAATTAAAAGTGATGGTGCATTGTTTCAGACATAACCCACATACATGTTACGTTACTTACAACCAATTTACAAAACATAAAACCGTGTTTTAGGTTTCCTGTTACTTTTTTCAAATCCCCTAATCTTTCAAAATCAAATTTCAGGGGCCTGTTTCAGAAAGTTGGCTTAACAAACTCTTGATTCTAAACCAGAACTTTGGGTTGAGTAACTCTGAGCTGTCAAAGTCAGAGTTTTCAGTTTCAGAAGAGGTGATAAATCGTTCACTGAACTCTGAGTATGTTAACCCTAAGTAAAGCGTGTGCATGAGGAGAGTAAAAAGCCCTCATCACTGGAACACCTATAATATAACATAGGTGTTATAATATGATGCAGCATGGCAGCAGGAGGGAAAAAAAAGAGTAGATCCTCCTATTTCACTCCAATAGAGCTAGAAATATTAATGACTGTATATGCAGAGTCAGATCACATATTTAGAAAACAGAAAGCAATAAAGCAGCAGCGGCAAAACAGCATGAGTTGGCGTGTGAAAAAATTGATGACTGAGTCAATAAATTATAAATACAGTATATATATAGTATAGGTATATTTTTTTAAAATATCTATTCAAGTGCAATTCAACAGGGAAAAAATGCACATGGCAGCAAATGAAGTTTCAGTCTAAACATATAATTAGTCATATTTTGATTACATGCAATTGTGACTTAGTCTGGCCGACCCAACATGTGATACATTTAATTAGTACTGAATTGATTTTTGAACCCAATAAACAAACAAACTAGTTTATTTCAGCTATCCCAAAATTTTCAGTTTTTAATTTTGTCCATTTTAAAGCAACACCTAAATGCCTTTATACATACAAATCTCATATTTGTGCTCAGTGTAAACTCACAAAACATTCATGATGTGGGCGGCATCACATGATTCGCATCACATATGATCTACATCACATATGATCTGCACAGTGCAGAACAGTCATAAGTTGCAGCAGCTATATTGTGAAATATCTTTTCATGTGGGAGGAAAAAAACTACGCACATGGCACAATGCTACTATTGCGTTATTATTAGTATTAATATAGTATTTACTTACTTTACTTTCTCAGATTTGAAGATTCAACAAAAATAACTATAAATCATTTTGTAATTTGAAGATTTTTGTGATGTGATGCACATGTAGGCCTACACACAGACAGACACACTGTGCACCATTACTTCATCATGTTATGGAAATGTAACAGTTTTGATTGGTTACACAATGAAATGACTAATTAAAGTTATCAAGTGACCACTGATAAATATGAAGAACAAGAGCAAAGGTCCTGTTTAGTGGGGCTGAGACTGAGAATTCACATCAACACAGACTCATGTACTAGAGTAGTTAATGCATGGGTTTATGAAACTTAATGGAACATGAAAATGTAAATGTTAATTTATGTTGAAACAAGCATTATTTTAAATGCAAATATCTCAGTATTGGTGATCATTTATGGAAAACTCTAGGTGTCCTCAGGTTCAACACAGGGACACAGACCCACCGACCCAAGAACACCCATCAACAATAGAGCCATTCCTCAGTAAGGTAAGGTATGACTTTTCATAGAAACATTAGAAGTGACAGTGACAGTAAAAAAAAAAAAAAAAAAAAAAAAAAAAATTCCACTTGAAAAATCATGTTCTTGTTATACACACATGTTGAACCAAATATTTTAGTATGAATAGATGTACTATGTTCGCAATATTATTGATCATACATACAAACCTGAATTGCAGGAACCCAGCAGCATGGAACTAGAAATCACCCTCAACAGGACTGATGTGGTTAATGACAAACATCTCTGCTATGAATCAGATAACACATCTTTATTGTTTCTCAGCATGCCGTTCCCCAATATGTGTACTACTATATATTTTCCTTGGCTTATTATCTGTTGTCACAGTATGTGGAAACTTTCTTGTAATAATCTCCATCATTTACTTCAAACAGCTCCACACTCCTACAAACTCTCTCATCCTCTCTCTGGCTGTGGCTGACCTGCTCATAGGGGTTTTGGTTTTTCCATTCACTGTTACTTCCTGCTGGTATTATGAAGATTTATTCTGTAAAGTACAAGGAGTTTTTGATATATCACTGAGCACATGTTCTATTCTGAATTTATGTTGCATTTCTATTAGCAGATACTATGCAGTGTGTATGCTGCTGACATATACAACTAAACTAAACAATCGAGTAGTTGTGATCATGATCATGGTGAGCTGGGGTACTTCTTGCCTAATTGGAATAGGTGTAATAATTGTAGGATTCAGCCAAGGAAAATGTGAAGAAAGCTGCTTAATTACTTTGGGATGTAGTTTTTCTTTTACATCCCTGTGATCATAATGCTGAGCATTTACCTGAAGATTTTCCATGTGGCACAGAAACAGGCTCGTAGCATCCAGACCTCAACCTGTCAGAACAGAAAATCTGGAGCAACTNGTGGCACAGAAACAGGCTCGTAGCATCCAGACCTCAACCTGTCAGAACAGAAAATCTGGAGCAACTGTCAATAAGATGGAGAAAAAAGCAACCAAAACTCTGGCTATAGTTTTGGGAATTTTTCTCTTGTGTTGGACTCCTTCAGCCCTTAACCTGTGATTCAACACCAGTTGCTGTGATTGAGTCACTTAACTGGTTTGCTTTGTCAAATTCAATGCTTAATCCATTTATTTGTGCTTTCTTTTACAGCTGGTTCCAATCAGCTTTCAGAATGACCATTTCTGGGAAAATATTTCGAGGAGATTTTGCAAACTCAAAACTGGATTAATTTTGGAGTAGTAAAATCTTGAGATATCAATGACAATAAATATTGAAACAGTAGCGATTAATACGGTTTGACATATGCTTTAATTATCAGTGTGCTGTATACTTTGCTTGTGGCCGGCTGCATTTTTTTTTTTTTTTTTTTTTTTTTTACAATGGGTACTATTTGCAAGTGCAATGCTCTCCCTTCAAAATTCTATCTAACAGCTGCTTCAGATAAACTTTTAGAATTGTAATTTCTGGAAAAACCTTTGAAGGAGACTAAGCTAACTCAGAACTGCTTTTAATCATTTTGACTGCTGAAATTGTGATAAATGTTTGACCAATAAACATGAACATCTTTCCACTCTGATAATGTCTTTTATTTATCATCTATGCACATTAAACCCCTGATGTTTGCATGTTGTCATCCTGCCTTTGTGAGTTTAATCAGAGTGCTCTGGTTTCCTCCAGCATTCCAGTGTTTCCAAACTTGTCATATGATTAAAAAACAACTGTGTGGCCATGTTTAATGAGTCATTTTAGCTGCTTGTGGCACTGTGGAGTATAACGCCTAAAACAGCAGCAGATTTAGGGCAAATAGTGTCACGCAATTATGTTCCCTCTTTCATAGACACCCTTTACCGGCCTCCATTATCATTTGCTGTGAAAAATGTGTTACTATGGTATTTCCACATTCGAGTATTGGGTAAGTTATTCCTAAAATACATTTTCATGAAAAAAAA
This sequence comes from Lucifuga dentata, assembly GCA_014773175.1. Classification (NCBI taxonomy): domain Eukaryota; kingdom Metazoa; phylum Chordata; class Actinopteri; order Ophidiiformes; family Bythitidae; genus Lucifuga; species Lucifuga dentata. The sequence goes on from VXCM01007145.1 coordinate 12,798, forward strand.
AATTAAAACATTTCAGTTTGGTGTTAAATTTCAGCATGTTTTAAGATGTATTTGGCACACAAGTTTTCGTGATCAATACATTTGATTGATAAGCTCATTCAGTTGATACACAATGGCGTGTAACATTATAGGAAACTTCAATATTTTGAATGGCCACCACTGTTTTTCAACACAGCTTTTACTCTGCGAGGTATTAACTTCACAAGGGGCAACAAGTATAACTTGCGATGTTATTCCACTCCTCCAGGATGACCTCTTGGAGCTTCCTGATGTTGGAAATTCTGCGTTTCTCAACCTTGTATTTAAGAATGCCCCATAGATATTCAATAGGGTTCAAGTTGGATGACATGCTTGGCCATCCCATGATTTTGATCTGCTGTTTAAATGGTCGTAGTCATCTTTGAACGTTGTTTGGCGTCGTTATCGTGTTGGAATATGGTTTGGTGACCCAGCTAGTTTAATGAAGGAATAATTTTTTCTTTCAAAATCTCACAATACATAGCAGAATCCTTGGTTCCTTCAATGACAGTGAGTTCTCCAAACAAGTCGCGCTCATACAACCCCAAACCATGAGGCTTCTATCCCCATGCTTCAATGTTGGGAGTATGCACTGTTCGTAGTAGATTTCATAAGACTGCCTCCACACAAACTGCGCACCATCTGAACCAAACAAATTGACTTTCGTTTCATTGGACCAAAGAATATGTTGCCAGTAGTTGAAAGATTTGGTTTCATGCTCTTTTGCAAACTTTAAATGGGCTTGTTTGGAGCTGGCTTCAGCAAAGGTTTACATCTTGGCCGACATCCATGGAGGTTGCTGTATGGTGTACAGTCTGAGCATCATGGAGAGGCCAGTAGTGGCAGCAACCTCTTCAGGGATACTTGCAGCACTTGCTCGTCTGTCCTGAAAAGCAAGCTTGCAAACATGGCGAGCTACATGGTCAGTCATCTTCTTTGGCCTACTGGTGTAATTTAAGTTCTGAATTGTACCTTTGTGCTTGAAGCTCTGAATAACTTTTAAGGTTTTAATGGAAAATTGAAGGACACAAACTATGACACAGCAAAGGAAAAGTTTTGCGAGAAGCACAAAGTTATACATACAGCTTAAAATTAGGAATAAAGGCCCGCCTCCAATAAAAGCCTGTATCTTATCCTGGCCAGGTTCTCTCTGAGGTTGAGGTAAATAAAGACCCTGCCACTAATAGAGCATTAAATTAATCCCACAGAACATTGAAGATTAAGGCCTTTAAAGGCCTTTTTTCATAGTGGCCCTGGAGAAATTTCATAATACTTTTTATTGTAATATGTTAAGTATATACAGAATGTGTTAGTTTTTCTTTATAAAAATTCCTTTATAATTCTAACACAGAGTTTGTACTGTTTTTACTATAATGTTGCTCAACCTTCTTTGTTACCTCGGCAAAGAGGATATTTCCAACTTTTGATTGGACAACTTAAGATTCTATTAATTATGATAATGACACAGAGCTTGATAAATATTGAGTTCACACCCTCTGCTAGAAAGACCAGACACACACACACACACACACACACACACATCAACACCTCTGTGTGGACTAGTTTGGAGCATTAATTATGGTATGAAAATGTGTGGAAAGCTAATATGAACTTATCTTTTTCCTATATAAATTGTGATTATTATTCCTCCTTTATCCTATTCTCATTTATGAAAAATTTAATTGCAGGAAACCATGGAACAAGAATTTGTCAACAGGACTGATGTTGTTAATGACATACACCCTTGCTATGAATCACACAACATGTCTTATGTGCATACAACTACCCCTTCTATAGAATGTGTGTTCATATATGTTTCTCTGGGATTATTATCTGTTGTCACAGTATGTGGAAACCTTCTTGTAATAATCTCTGTCATTTACTTCAAACAGCTCCACACTCCTACAAACTCTCTCATCCTCTCTCTGGCTGTGGCTGACCTGCTCGTAGGGGTTTTGGTTTTTCCTTCCAGCATGGCATTCACTGTCACCTTCTGTGTGTATGAAGAACATTTTCTTTGCAAAATAAGAGACAGTTTTGATATATCACTGAGCACATGTTCTATTCTAAACTTATGTTGCATTTCTATTGACAGATATTATGCAGTGTGTAAGCCTCTGACATACAGAACTAAAATAAGTGACCATGTTGCTCTAATCATGATCCTGGTGTGCTGGGGTATTTCTGTCCTGATAGGAATTGTCATCACAGTTGCAGGATACAGCCAAGGAAAATGTGAAGATGATTGTTCAGTTAATGTTCTACTGGCAAATATTATGGGACCCGTTTTAGCATTTTTTGTCCCATCAGTCATAATGCTCTGTATCTACCTGAAGATTTTCCTTGTGGCACAGAGACAGGCTCGCAGCATCCANGTCATAATGCTCTGTATCTACCTGAAGATTTTCCTTGTGGCACAGAGACAGGCTCGCAGCATCCAGACCTCAAAATCTGGAGCAATTGTCACTAAAACAGAGAGAAAAGCAACCAAAACTCTGGCTATTGTTATGGGAGTTTTTCTTCTGTGTATGACTCCCTATTTTGTTTGTGTTGTTTTCCAGCCCTTAACTAATAATTCAACTCCACTTGCTGTGATTGAGTCACTTAACTGGCTTACGTTGTCAAATTCAATGTTAAATCCATTTATTTATGCTTTCTTTTACAGCTGGTTCCGATCAGCTTTCAGAATGATCATTTCTGGGAAAATATTTCAAGGTAATTTTGCAAACTCAAAACTATCTTGATTGTTTCTGGAGTAGTGAATTGCTGATTTCTCAGTAATGATATGTGATATGAGATGCTTGAACAATAAAGATTACTATGTTTTTACTATGCCCTACATGTTTATCAGCTTACTCTACCCAGTGCAATGTACCCCCTGCAGAAAATGTGCAGATATACTGTACATCTGTAAACAATCATTTGTGTGTTTGCTTTGGCAAGCCACACCCACATGGTTGTTATCTTGCACACTATGTTACAGTATATTACCAGGGGTGGAGAGTAAGAAATTACATTTATTTTCGTAACTGCAACAAAGTCATTTTTGTATGTACTTGTACTTTTTAATTAAAAAAAAAAAAAAAAAAAAAAAAAANAAAAAAAAAAAAAGTTTTACTTTTACTTAGAGGACCGTAACAACGATCATGCATGTTTGAGATTGATATATTCAATTTTCATACATGTAATGTTACTGACATTCATTTCCCAAAGCATACTAATTATTGTGGGGGGGGTTTCCTAAATTCCAGAGCACCATTGGTTTCAGTTCATTCTTGTACACTATTAAAATCAACTTGATGATACTTGAAACATTTTTGGGAAAGGTAATCCATCATCGTGAACAAGACATGTATTCAGGTTTTTGTAGAAGTTATATAACTTTAGCATTTAAGACAATAAAAAGTGCGGAGGAGTGAATGTACATTACAACCCGAGGAATATAGTCCCAAAAGAAGACCTGCGTGTATTGAAAAATTTAAACAACCATGACTTCAGAAGGCTGTGTAGCTTTTTGCAGGCAAAACATCGATATTTAAGGTGGGTGTATCGCTTGAATATTTGATTTTGAAAGATTAAGAGATTTTCCAAAATATCAGGANAAGGTGGGTGTATCGCTTGAATATTTGATTTTGAAAGATTAAGAGATTTTCCAAAATATCAGGAAAGCTGTAATACAGTTTTAACCTTTGGGAAATGATTGTCAGTAACGTAACATGTATGAAAATTTATTAGGCTCAAACATGCATGATCACAGGTATGGTCCTTTAAGTAATTACAAGTATTGTACTTCGGTACATTTTAATTGTCATCCGTTATAGAATTTAACGAAAAAACAAAACATCAGCGATGTGAAAAGGCACAAAGGAACTGCAGTGGCTGCAAAACAGTAAAGCGATATGCTAAAGATGGAGAGAACGAGCTCAAAAGACCAGAAAACCAACAAATTAGAAGAAAACAATCCCTGACCAAATATTTTATTACTCTTTACACCCCTGAATATTACTCAGTTTTATTATGTTGTGCATAAATATTTTGGTGGTACTGTGCACTCTCACAGTTTTGGCAGCATATACACATTTCACTATAATGTGCAGCTCGTTGAGTCGTGATGTACTGTTGGTTGTAATCCAAAATTAATTAAAACAACTCAATCTCTGCTTCTTTCCACTGCCATTATGTAGGCACATAGACAAAAAATAACTGGATTTGAATGTTTCAGTATCAGACTTAAGGTGCCGAAAATGTTCTCTCATTCATAAATCCTGTTCGCAGCATCTTTTAGCGTTTACCTGGACAGAGGCCTTATTAGGGTATTTCCTTATTTACATGTCAGGGAAGCAATTCATAAAACACACCATCATGCAAACTTAAAGGACCATACTGGCAGTAGTGCATATTTGATAACCCCAACCCTAACCAGCATACATGTTACATCACTGTTAACCAATTTAGAAAACATAAAACCATATTTTAGGTTTCCTGTTACTTTTTCAAATCCCTTAATCTTTCAAAATCAAATGTTCAGGTGATACACCCACCTTAAAATTCAATGCTTTACATTGTCTTCCGTGCAGCTGCGTGTTAGAGTGGCAAAATAAAGTTACTTTTGCCAAAAACCTAATAGACATAAAGTTCACTGTGATGGATTATGTAGCTTATCTCAAGCATGTTTCAAATATCTACAAGTTGATTTTAATAACGTACTGGAATGAACTGATATCAATGGCAGTCTGGAAGATAGGAAAAACAATTCTGAAATTTAAATAAAAGTAATATATTTTGGGAATGGTTGTCAGTAACATAACGTGTATACATATTGTATATTTTGGACTCAATATACATATCATTCAGTCAAATTTCATTTGCTCCACATACAGTGGGGTCCAAATTCTGAGACCATTGTGAAAATGCTTCTATTTTGCATTACATTTGAATTTAATACAATATTTTTCATGACAAATGATAACATCATCTTAAAAATTTGAGTGAAAAGTTGAATCTTTGAAAAATGTACATATATTTCAGAATATTTTAGTATTTGGTATGCCCCCCTTTTGCTTTAATGACAGCATGTACTCGAGCTGGCATGGACTCCACAAGTTTGTGCAAAAACCTGATGACCCAAGTTATCCGAGCAAGATTTGATAATGTTCCAAAGAGTTTCTTGTGATGTCAGACTTTCTGATTATTTCCAGATTTACATGGAAAACATCACGGATTTTCAATGTGGTCTCAGACTTTTGGACCACTGTATTTTTTAGATACATTCTCAGAGTTGGCCTGTTTTTGATTGATGGCCTGAGAGAAAGTGCATTATTCCCCTGATTATTTTTTCATGTTTTTAGTTTGGAAGTTTCTCAGATTTGAAGATCCAACAAAAATAATTTTAAATTGTTTTTTTTCAATTTGGAGATTTTTCTGATGATATGATGCTCACATGTAGGCCTACACACAGACAGACACACGCTGTGCCCCATTACTTCATCATGTTATGGAAATGTAACAGCTTTGATTGGTTATCCAGTGAAATTATTAATTATACCAGCTAATATAATAATAAAGTCACCACTGATAAATATGAAGAACCAAAAGCAAAGGTTCCGTTTGGTGGGGCTGAGCCTGAGAATTCACATCAATACAGACTCATGTACTATGAAGAGGAGTTAATGCATGGTATGAAACTTAATGGAGCATGAAAATGTAATTTTGTTAATTTCTGCTGAAAGAAGTATTATTGTGAATGCAAATATCTCAGTATTGCTGATCATTTATGGAAAAATCTAGGTGTACTGCAGGAACCGGAAACATGGAGCCTGAATTCATTTTCAACAGGACTGATGGTGGTGAGGACAAATATTCTTGTTATGAGTCAGAAAATGTCTCTTGTCCAGTGGAAGTTACTCCTTTTGCAATACATCTGCTGTCTAATAATTTTATTGGCTCCTTATCTATGGTTACAACATGTGGAAATCTCCTGGTAATAATCTCCATTGTTTACTTCAGACATCTCCACACTCCTACAAACTATCTCATCGTCTCGCTGGCTGCGGCTGACCTCCTCGTAGGAATTTTAGTTTGTCCTTTTGCCGTAACAATCTCCAAAACTTCCTGTTGGTTTCATGAAAGTGTAATTTGCAAAATACAAAGCTGCATTGATATGGTGCTGAGCATATCTTCAATTCTAAACTTATGCTGTATTTCTCTTGACAGATACTATGCAGTGTGCCAGCCTCTGAGATATAGAGCTAAAATAAATGTTCATGTTGTTATGATCATGATTCTGGTTATCTGGGGTGTTTCTGCTCTATTTGGATTTAGTTTCATGACAGGAGGATTCAACAAAGAAAAATGTGAGGAAAATTGTTCATTTGATATACAAATATCGCCCACTATTGGATGTATTTTCACATTTTACCTCCCAGCAACTGCCATGCTTTGTATCTACCTAAAGATTTTCCTTGTGGCACAGAGACAGGCTCGCAGCATCCAGAACAAAACCTTTCAAAGCAGCAAGTCAGGAGCAACTGTCAATAAGACAGAGAGAAAAGCAACCAAAACCCTAGCCCTGGTCATGGGAGTTTTTCTAATGTGCTGGACTCCTTTCTTTCTTTTGAGTCACTACAAGATACCAGTCCCTGTCGTCGAAAGTCTTAGTTGGCTTGGGAGATCAAATTCAATGCTCAATCCATTCGTTTACGGTTTCTTTTACAGCTGGTTTAGATCGGCTTTCAGAATGATAATTTCTGGGAAAATTTGTCACGGTAATTTTGCAAATGCAAAACTCATCTGAGTTCATATTCAGACTGATGAAATGTTGGTGATTTTTATTCATGAAGTCTGGCACAATAAATAATAATATCCTACTCTATTATATGTGTACTTGTATATACAGTAAATGTATATTACACATGCATTGTTACCTGCAGAGTACAATAAAGTTATAACTATGTTACATTTTAATTTGGCAAATAACATAAAGCAATGCACAGATGAAATTTGGAATAAATGAGCATGAGACGTATTCATTTAAAAAAAAAAAACATAACAAAATATGGCACAGTATGCACCATATGAAATATATAAAGTTCCATCTATTAAACTGAAAACAAAATGCAGTTACTGCAGGTTACTAACAGTGTATAAGTGCAAATTATAACATGTCACTGAACACATAAGTGATACAGTTGCTTACAGTTGCATTAATGTCATTAATGTTTAACTTAATGACATTTCAACAATGTTATTAAGTGAAACATTATTTTTGATAATATATTCACTGACAGCAAACATTTATAATAAAGACACAACAGAACAAGCCTCATCTGTGCTCTCCCCTCTTAAATGAATGAAGTGAATTAAGTTGAACTTTGTGATTAGTTCTGTTAGGCCGGAGGAGTGAGGAAATGTGAATTATAAGATGAAATATATAGTAAGACTCCACTCAGTGTAGTGAACAGTTTTGTAATAAAAAAAAATATATATAATATTTAATTAAAAAAAAATAAAAAAAAATAGATAAAAGAGAGAGAAAAAGGCAGCACTATTTTACCTGACTGTTTTCTTTTGATGATATTTTTCATGCTGTGATGAGCATTTGCTGTATCATTACTTAAGTAAAGATGTGAAGTAATCACTCCAGTCTGCCATATTGAAAAGCATTTGGCATAAGCATGGAGGCACAGATAACTGTCATGGAGACAAAAGCACAGCAAGCCCAAACTACATAACTGTTAAGTCCTTGTTTTTTTTTTTTTTTTTNTTTTTTTTTTTTTGTTTTGTTTTTTTGTTTTTTTGTTTTTTTGAATCTTAAAGCAGATTTCGAAAGCATGTTCTGTAACAAATCCTTGGAATTCTGAAATTTTGGACTGGTTCCAGTTTAAAGCAGTACTTGACATCCAGCACAGTACTTTGCTGTTTAAATTTGTCAGCAATAAAGTAGATTTCATAGAGCAGAAAGACCACTGACAGTTAAAAAATGAACAAGAGATCATAGAGCAAAGACATCTATAATGCCTCATAATCAAGCAATGTGGCGACTGTATCTTTATTATTATTTATCATGACTTCTGACTTTAATGGCAGCTTCTGGCTTTCCTTCTATTTGCATTTTTCCAATAACTGGTGCTTGACATTTTCATCATGTCACTGCTGTTGCTCAGTGGTTTTTGTTTACTGTAACTTTATTTTTCCTATGAACATTACATAACTGCAGATTGGTCCTTAGCGCATGGGGAGAAGCCAGCTCAGGGACTAAAACTTCCTCCATCATTCACACCTCTAATGAGACAGGTTGCATCAGACTGAAAACAAACTATGAAGAACAGACATAATAGAACAGTTTGATTTAATCACTAAAGATTTATTTTATTGTCTTTATTGAACTATCAAGACAGAAATCTCTGTCTGTAGCACCATTATCTCTAGAAGCCGGCACTGTATGATGTTGAAATTTGGCAGGATTATTGCTCAGGACCCAAGGACGTGCAGCGTCGTGTGTGAAGTTGTTTGGATGAGCGGTTTCCGAATTGAGCTGTGTGTGCCGATAAAAAGTAGTCTGCGCAGCATGCTGCGGGCCAATGGCACGGTCTCAACCCGACCCCATACAGCAAACAAAGCTAGCTCACAAGAATGTGCACAAGTTGTTTGAGAAGTTGGAGTTGTTTTGATGGCGCTATGCAGGTAAAAAGTACTTATGTTTCACTATATTGCAAGCTCAACTTTATGTTGTACTGGAGCTAACAAGAGCTAACAATGCTACCAGGAGATAATGCTATTGTTAACAAACCAAGATAGCTAGTGTTGCTAATCTGCGATAGCTAGGCTGCTACTGTTGTTAGCCACCAAATGAAACTACTCTAACGTGATATTATCTACAGTTACACAGCAAGTTAGTTGTTGAACACTGAAGGGAAACTGAGTTGTAATATGATGAAGTTCTAGCTTTGTATGAAGGGAGCAGTGGCGCACACCTACAAACTCCGTCCTGTTCCGAACAGGCACGTTTGGAACGGGCACTGCACTAGTTCCTTTAATTTATTCTATTCATAATAAGGTCACAAACCCCTAGAAACATTATGAAAGAATCAGATTTTCTGGCTTCAGTAACTGAGATATATGGGCAGTAAATCCACATTCAAGCTCAAAATGACCATCAGAAACCCACCTGAGCCTCAGTCTCCCTTCCTCTTCTGAAGTTTGATTGAAATTGTCAGACATAAAACTGCATTAAGAGCTAAATTTGACCATGAGGGGCAAGAATATGTGTCCTGTAAAAGGCATGTAATGTTTGAGGAAAAAAATAATAGGAACAATGCAATCCCAGCCTCAGTTAATGACGTATAATGACAATAAAGCTATTCTATTCTATTCTATGAAGTGTCCAGTTACACCAACATTAAAGTATTGTTTCAACATGCAAAGATTAACATAAAGTAACTGGATTAGTAGCATCACTGTGGGAATAGGCCTATAACTGTCCAAAAACAGGCAATGGCGCTGGGCACCAAGGCATGTGGGTGCATGTGCAATTCTGGTGACCAGAGCATTAACCAGGCATTAACATGGAAAGCAGATGGAGCAAGATGAGTCCTTTCACTTATGACCAGTCACACCAGCTCCTATGATCCTACACTGAAAAAACAAACTTTTTGGTATAGTAAAATGTACTAAATGAACTGACATAATTTCTACATTGTAATATTAAGTTTCAATGAGAACTAGAATTTCTTAAGTAAAAAACGTATATTTTATTCATGTAATAAACAAATTGTGTGGGAGAAGTAAGTTTTACTATATATTCGCTCGTAGTATTTAAATGTTTATATTCACTGCACGTAAACCTAAAAACACTAAGTAAATTTTAATCTAAAAGTCTAGCGTGTTTGAATCGGCGCATGCGCCTTTTGACAGGACAAGAAACCCGCGATGTTTTGGATCAGAGCATCAAGACGGCTGTTTCCACCACGAAGAAAGGCGGCTGGGATTGTTACGGAGGTTCACGGCTGGATTGTCAAGGGTGTAAGTTATTGCCTTTCTGTTTTAGATTTGTGATAATATATGGGTCAGNGCTGGATTGTCAAGGGTGTAAGTTATTGCCTTTCTGTTTTAGATTTGTGATAATATATGGGTCAGTTTGACTCTTATTTATCCCTTAAACTACTGCGGCTGTCTGCCTCACGCGTCGACAGCTGCGTTGATTAATTTACTGTGGCTAGTTAACGTTAGCTCGTCCGTCTCGTCGATCTGCCGTTCGCTCTACTCCCGGGCTGTTTTCTCGAGGTCGGGAGTGAGGCGAAGGGACCGTTACTTTTAGACCCATCGCTGCCGCTCACCAGCCTGCTGTTCGGTTTATTTTCTGTAATCAGTGTAGCATACAACGTGGTGG
>VXCM01007146.1:10640-23790 GCA_014773175.1 Lucifuga dentata
AAAAAAATGCAGCAAAAAAACAAAACAAAACAAAAACCACACGGCAGCAAAAAAACACCAAAAACAAAAAAAAAAATGCAGCAAACAAACAAAACAAAACAAAAACCACATGGCAGCAAAAAAACACCAAAAACAAAAACAAAAAAATGCAGCAAAAAAACAAAACAAAACAAAAACCACACGGCAGCAAAAAATACCAAACAAAACCCAAAAAACGACACAGCAGCAAAAAACACCAAAAACAAAACACACAGCAAAAAAAACAAACCAAAAAAAAACACAAAAACAAACAGCGGCCACATAAACTTCACTGAGCTGCTAATGCTAACGCTAACGCTAATGTTAGTGTTTCACAACAGTGTTGGCCTGTTGTTTTCCTTCTTAACCTCACTGTTTTTTTTCACTTGATTTGCTCTTATTTAAATCTTTATGAGGCTTTATGGTTTTTTGTGTCGTCAGTGTTTTCTTAATTTAAGCAAAAGTAAACACACACACACACACACACCATGTAAATATGTAAGCTGTTTGCCAGAGAGAGAGAGATGTAAATTATTATGTACTCATGTCACACATATGCAAAAGTGGCTGATGACGTCATTTAGCAGCTTCTAGCAAATAGAAGCTACTTTTGGCTAAAAGCCTTGGTAACTCTGAGGATCAGCATCTCTAAAGCTCTGCTGACCTGCAGGTTTGACTTCTGTCCAAATTCAGCTAAAATCACTAAAACATCTCCATCAGCTGTATTAATTGATTGGTAATGAGCTTGATCGGTTTATGTATCTTATCTTATCTTTATGTATCTTTCAGTCATTGTTTTTTTTAATTCTGAAATTAAAAAAAAATCATAAAACAAATTTCACTACCTATTTAAAAAAAAATCGTTTAATTGCCCAGGCAGAAAAATATCAATATCAAAGCGTTTTATGATGCAGAAATTGACAAAAATGAAAAAAAAAAAAAAAAAAAAAATGGAAACTGAGTACATTTTTATTCTCAGTTTCCAATTTTTGCACTTCTGCTTTCATAACCTGAAAATTAAATAAAGCACAGAAAAAGTTGAGCCAGCCTTTTCTTGTTGCTGATGGTTTCATGACGGAGATTCTCGTCGGTGATGGATATTTATCCTGTTTAAGGGATGTTCTGTTCCTTTAAGCTGTGCAGTTGCATAAGAACAAAAAGAAAGGGTGTTCTTCCTGCTGCTGTAAGGCCTGTGCTGTGTTTAATGGCCTTACAGGCTGTGGGATCTTCTCGCCGCTCAGATTGAGTTTTCACTGTGAAAGTGTCTCTGTATTTGGGTTTCAGAATGCACCTGTTGTGTTAACAGCAGTCAGGGACTCCTTCTAACAAACAGGCCTCAGACACTTTAATGGAGCTAATAAGTTGCACCTGCCAAAACACACATTCTCACTTTTCCACACCTCCAACTGCAAATGTAGCAAAAACCCTGAACAAAGCCCAGCAGCAGTCAGAAGAAATCCTGTTAGCATCCCTGTTAGCATAGCACAGCTAATTCAGACGTCCTTCCTGAAACATTTACAGGAGGGAAAAGTACTGCATATCTTCAGTTAGTGATCATCAGAGGCGGATCTAAGGTTAGTGGAGATCCACATCTTAGCCCAGTTCAAAGCTGTTTTATATCTACCAAAGCTAAATTTTGAGAAATACTTAAGAAATGTAACAAATCATGTTACATCTTTTAAAAAGTTATATGAAGTTTAAAATCTTTTAAAACGAAAGCCTTTACAATAAGCTAACAGTGGAGATATAGGGTGGTGCGTTATGTCTGTTCCGTCCACCAATTTGGTCCAACCAATCCGTTCATAACACCGTGGTTCCACCTTGGCGATGAATTTGTGTAATTGCAAAAACGCTACAGAAAATTCAAAACACACTATTACAAAAAAGATTTGGGGCTTTGTGGAAAACATCCGGGGCTTAAGCCTCATAAGCCCACCCCTAGCACCGCCCCTGGTGATCATCAGAATATAAACAACCTCAAATTAAAGAGCAGAGTTAATTGATTAATTCAAAGGTGGTAACTTTTAATTGGGATTAAGCCAGTTTATTCTCACTATCTGGATAATAACATCTGATGTCTCCAGCACTGTGACTGGATCTCATTAGTTCATGTCTCCTCTTTGTTCCATGACCAGTTTCATCCATTTTATAAAATTAATAATAATATTTATTGCGTGGACTGTCTGTCCAGGTGCAGGTTCCCATTTAAAGCAAAATGCAACTGCCGATTCCAAAAAACTTTATTAACAAGAGCAATTTTGATCTCATTAATGGATAGCTGTGACTGAGGTCAGATTATCTTCTGATCATGATGCATTCTGCATCATTTACTGTACATACTCGAGTATAAGATGATCTCGTGTATAAGCTGACCCCCTGATGTTGTTCATCAATTTATATGTTCAGCAAATTACCTGTTTTTCTGGGTATTGTCATAGTATTCCTGTGATTTTCTGAAAATAATCCAGGTACTGGTAAACAGCTGATTACCGTAACTGACATTAGCTGACATTAACTTTTCCAGACTCCTCTTCCTCGTCTGAATCACCAAACAGTTCATTCCAGTCCTGCTCTGTGTAACATGTCTTAAACCTCATATGACGCTCTTTTCCTCTTCTGAGTCCGTGTCGTTTCCGTGTGGTATCTTATCTCAGGCTTCTTGCTAATAAAACACAAAACATGTTGAACCAGACTACCAAACAACAGTACCGTACCAGTACATGAAATAGCACTTTTATAAGGTCATCTTTGATCGGCCCATTCTTTTGTCTTTGACCAATCACAACAATGCTTACTGGGCGCCGTAGAATATGCTGGATCAGATGTTTAGTCAGGAGATATCTCATGCTATTTTTCATGGGTAGTGGTAATGGTAGCATTTCCACTCCTGGAAATTTCCTTCTCTGGGATCAAATCTGAATTTCTCCTGTTATAAGCTGACCCCCGATTTGGTAATAAAAACTCAGCTTATACTCGACTATATATAGTACATCTTGCATTAACATGCATGTTTCCATGTCTAAACAACGTATGTGGACACAGATCACATTTTAATGTGAGGTGTAAATGGGGCCTTTGAATCATCTGAATGTCTTATGAAAGTCATAATACATAAGAAGGCATCCTGATATTTGAAACGCATTGAGATGGATGTTTCATCCATCATGTCTGTCAGGATCCCTCAGTCTGTTTTCCTGCTGAAGCCACAGGAAGGATCAGTTTAACTCTCACAGATTCAGGCTGTGGTCACATGATCATTACTGAAACTACATCCACAACTATGTGTGAAATGTCCTGATGCACATTCATTATCAACCAATTAGTTCATAAGCACACTCACATACATACACACACACACACGCACGCACTGTGAGCTGTTTACCCAGTGAAAGTGTGTTAGGGAAAAGCCTGCATGAACAGCATGACTAGCAAACCAACACACACACACACACACACCAGCTGTGTTTTCTCAGTAGTTTCAGATGGACAAAGAAGTGAAATATGTTTTTTTTTTTTTNTTTTTTTTTTTTTTTTTTTTTATCTTTGCTACTTCACAGCCACAGAATCTTATATGTCTACATGAAAGGCTGTGCGTTGAGATGTAACGTTACCATGACGACTGACAGAATATATGCAGCATTTATATTACTTGTATTGAGCTGTGGGTTGATTTAGTTCACAGACACTTTTTTGTGAATTCTTTTTGTTTTAATGTGTCTGAACACATCTGTAAATATATATATATTAATAACACACAGACTGAATGAGGAAAATCTACTGAATACTTATCTAAAAACGTGCTTTGCATGAAGAGGGCAATCTGTACAATATGTGATTGAAACTCGACACGTTTAATTCTCCGATGCTTTTAATGTGTAAAGCAGATGTGACAGGAAACGATAAAGCCACCACACGTCTGCTTCGTCCTCCAAGAACAACACCTTCCTACTGTAAAGAGGTTTTACTTTACACTTCAAAGCCTCATTTCAACACGTACAGCTGTGTGGGTGTGTACGCCATTTTTTCATGATGAAACTGGAAAATCATGTAAAATGATGTTACATGATGAAACTATGTAGAAATCATGAATAAGTACTAGTATATTTGTAGGGTCATAGTCATACTAGAGGTCATTCTAATGCTGCATTCACAAGTTGACGGTAGGAAAACCGTCCTACCGCTGACAGCAGCAGAAAGCAGTGCCAGGCAGGCAGGCAACAATGGTAGATGCTGAACTGCTGCCATGGCAATTGGTAGGCGAATCAATGTTGGAGGATGCAATAGTGTTTTATAGTTTTGCGCAATGTTTTATAAAACAAGGAAAGCTCTGGCCATTATATACGCTTGTTTAAAGAAGTGACAGAAAAGGCAGACACCAGACGTATGTGGGTTCATCCCATTTCACAGGAGCACAAACTGCTGATAGAATTCCATCGGCTAAATTCAAGAACTGATGATGTATGAAGAGATTCAGAAGATATTTCAGACTGTCGACAACTCAGCTGTCCATCTTTGACCCAAGNATGAAGAGATTCAGAAGATATTTCAGACTGTCGACAACTCAGCTGTCCATCTTTGACCCAAGAATACCAACATCCGGTTTGTCTTTGCAGCTGCAGTAAGCAGGAAAAGTAGAAAAATTTTAACTTTTGACAGCACGTTTCATCTGGCCGCGCAGTGTGCCGCTCTCAACGCCAGCGGTGGCGGAGTTTAAGGTCGTCCTCTCAGTGAAAAGAATGGAACATCTGGTTTTCCGTCTACCACATACCATCAACATGTGAATGCAGCATAAAGGTTGCAGTCCTCCGACATGTTGGAGAGTCGGAAAGTGGCAGAAATCCCCTTTGTCAATTCAAGGTCCAACAAAATTCATAACTTTCTGACTCCACTAGACATGTCCACTTTACATAGCAATTGGTCAGGTATAACCCTAACCCTAACCTAACCCTAATGATCCATATTTGAATAATGAGCTGCATGTGGAAGTATCTCTAATTCGTGAATTTGAAAGTCAGACTGAGTTGTGATGCTCCATTGACATGATTATAACCCTAAAACCTAACCTAACACTAACCAAACCTTAACTCTAACCTAACCAGGAGTAAAGAGGTGTGACTGTAGGGAGAATTTTAATTTATCTCTGTCTTTTTCATGTGTCCACACTCTGAGGAGGGAACTGAAAGTGAAACTGTGCCCCATTATTCCCATTTAGAATCAAGTGGAGATCACCAAAACACACAGAATTCCATTTAACAACCCCTCCCCTCTGCTACAATGAAATTATGTCTTCTTCACCATTTATATAATTAATCAAGTTGAGATTACAAAAACAAAGCCATGCTTTTCGCTCCACCTTCCAGTGTGGGCGTTTAAACACGATGGATGTTCCCACCAAGCTGGATGGTTTGCATGAAGCATAAAATGATGCTGAGGTTTTGTCTGGTGAGCATCAAAGTGCTCCTGTAGTCTGAAGAGTGGTTTTCTCATTGGTGGAGAGCAGCAGCTTTGATCAGATTGAGTCCTGATTGATCACCTTTCACCTGTATGGTCAGCATCATTGCTACTGTTAATATCTTGGTAACTAAGTCACTTATGTTGCAGTAGAGGGTTTAGAAAAATGGGTAAAAACAACGTGAGTGGAGTAAATACAATGTGATGCGTCCTGGTCTGGAGGGACGTCAGAGTATGAAGCAGGTTTTGGACAGAGCGCCGCGTGTCCTGGAACAGTGAATCAAAGCTGTGTGGGTCTAATCCACCCCATTAGCGTTTGTGTGTGGAGCTCCTTCACACACAGCGTTCTCCTTGTTTGTGCAGCAGNGGGTGTTCAGCCCTGATGGGTGCAGCTGTGCCCGCTCTTTGCACAGTGAAACCAGAGAGCGTTGGCCCTGCTGGCCCCATAAACCCCCTCACAGACTGGCTGTCAGCAGCATGAAGACGTCTCAGGCTGCAGACAACTGAAGTTTGAGGAGAAGAATCGGCGGAAAGCGTCGGCCGAACCTCGCCAGCCTCCGTTAGTTTAACTCTNTTGAGGAGAAGAATCGGCGGAAAGCGTCGGCCGAACCTCGCCAGCCTCCGTTAGTTTAACTCTCTCGCTAGTGCTGAGAGATGCATCAAACAGCTGGAGCGATAAAATGGCGCCTTCGTCGGCGCAGTCACCAGTTGTTTCTGTACTGTGAGGAGGAAGATGAAGAGAGCTTCCTCTGGATGTGCTGAGAAACTCGAAAGATAAGAAAGATAAAAAAGATGCTGAGAGCTGCAGAGTACATCATACTTTTATCTTACTCACCTTTCAGTTCAACACAAATGTTTGTCATATAAACAGCATCCACAAGGACTGAGGAAAAAAAAAAACATCAAACATTTAAAAACCACACATACTTTTCTGTATATTTACCCCAATCATGATTACATTTAAAGGACCAGAAACCATCTAAACCATCTATTTAAAGGACCATTCATCTGCTAAACAGCTGAATGGACAGATTAGTCTACATAGTGCAATATGGAAGGTGCTATTGTGTGGTTTTATTGGTAAACTTTATTTATGTAATTAGACTAGGTTGTTTTGTATAATGAGTATTTACTGTATCCGCTGTCTTGTATGTTTATGTATTTATTGTTCTTTGCCTCTGGCAGCAGCTACATCATGAATTTCTCTTTTTGAGATAATAAAGTTTCTTGTATCTTGTATACCATTCATTTTGCATGTTTGAGCCTAATATATTCAGTTTTCATACATGTAACGTTACTGACAATCATTTCCCAAAGCATACTACTGGAACGGTGAATTAAAAATGTTTTTCCTACCTTCCAGACCTCCATTGGTTTCAGTTCATTCTGCTATTAAAATCAACTTGTTGATACTGTAAACGTTCTTGGGATAGGTAATCCATCATCACCAACAAGACGTGTATTCAGGTTTTTTTAGAAGTTATGTAATTTTAGTGTTTAAGCTCAATAAAAAGCGTGGAGTGAATGTATGCCTCCACCGGGGAATATAGTCCCAAAAGAAGACCTGCGTTTATGGAAAAATTTAAAGGACCGTGACTTCATAAGGCTGTGTAACTATTAGCAGGAGAAACATGGATTTTTAAGGTGGGTGTATCACTTGAATATTTGATTTTGAAAGATTAAGAGATTTAGCAAAATATCAGGAAAACTGAAATACAGTTTTATCCTTTGGGAAATGATTGTCAGTAACGTTGAATATATTAGGCTCAAACATGCAAAATAGGTGGTATGATCCTTTAAAAGTACTTTAAATCATGCTTATGCTGGAAAGCTGGAACACATGAGGAGACGAGTAACGCCTTAATATGCTTCATTCTAAATCCTATCAGATCAACCCTCTCCTCTCCTCAAGTGAAGTTCTGTGCTGCTGATCATATTAAAAAGACACACACACACACACACACACACACACACTCTGTTAGAAAACACAGACTCTCTCTGTGACAGCAGGATTTCAGTGAGGCCATTCTGAAAAGTGTCAGCCTGGTTGCTGTCTGACATGTCAGACAGCTTTCACAGGACCAGACTCTTATTCTGCACAACAGAATCAAACAGGTTTGATACAAATCTTTCATTCCAACAGGTGAAGCTGTAAAATACACACTCTGTTCACACTCAGTGGCACTTCTCCTGGACTATCAGGTCCTCCAGCATTTGCAATCTTGAATTCAGAAACATGGATGCATATTCAACCAATCTTCCATTTATTTATGAGTTTGTGATTTAGCCAAATCCCTGCACAAATATACACAGATGGAAGAAAAGACACACTGGCAAGTCTTTAACAAAACTTCTGTTTTACATATTAAAGGACCATACCAGCCATTTTGCATTTTTGAGCCTAATATACAGTATTCAATTTTAATCATTTTATGTTACTGACAATCATTTCTCAAAGCTTTGAGAAATGATTGTTTCTCAAATTGTTTCTCAAGGTAGGGAAAAATTAAAAAACAAATTTCCTACCTTCCAGACCTCCATTGGTTTCAGTTCATTCTGGTACGCTATTAAAATCAACTTGTTGATACTTGAAACATTTTTGGGATAGGTAATCCATCTGAAAATGCTTCCTGTTGTCAGTTCTTTACTACAGCACTTGAATGCACACCACTTTCAGATCACTCCATGCTTTTTATTGCACTTAAACACTAAAATTACATAACTTCTAAAAAAAACCTGAATACACATCTTGTTGGTGATGATGGATTACCTATCCCAAGAATGTTTCAAGTATCAACAAGTTGATTTTAATACCAGAATGAACTGAAACCAATGGAGATCTGGAAGGTAGGAAAAACATTTTTAATTCACTGTTCCAGTAGTATGCTTTGGGAAATGATTGTCAGTAAAGTTACATGTATGACAATTGAATATATTAGGCTCAAATATGCTAAATGGCCAGTATGGTCCTTTAAGTTCAGTTCAGCACTTTTGTAACATCACACAAAGTCTTCAATCCAACTTCTGTCAGAGTTGTTACAGCTGAGATATGAGCTCAGAATCAGCCACCAAACAATCTCCTGCAACTTTCAAACACACTTTATTGCAGAATGCCACCAAAAAGCAGAACTTTGCATCACAATTCTTCAGAAAAGCTGCTACAGTTTCAGTCATTTCTATCAGGAATAATCACAGAAATATGCAACTGATGAAATTACAGGAATGATTTGTTGATATAAGCAATAAAAAGCATGAAATATTTGGAGCATTAACAGTGTGCAAATGCATTCAGAACAATTGATGTGCACTTTACATTTTACGTTTTAGCTTTTTCAATGTGTTTTGTTTCTGTTCATTTTACTGAGCTATGAAAATGATTCTGCAGAGAGATGCTGGAATCCTCTGCAGACCCACACATTCATTTGCATTTACAAATGGTCAAACCACAAGACAGATTTGCATCTTTGACACCAGTAAAAGCAGCTTGGTGTTCGCTATGACAGATTACCAAACTCAGGTAAATTCCATCTCTCTGCAAGTTGATTATCTAGTTTTATGGAAACTGATGCTGATGCCTGAAAAGCAGAAAAAAACATTCAGCGTGTTTTGAAAAGAGATTAACAGCAATATAACATTTGTTTTTTTAACATTTAAAATGCTTTAAAATAATATCATGTTATCTCAAAGTATTTTTGCAATAATCATTGATAATATGAACTAATTAACGCTAAACTTAAATATCTTTTAAGTCCAAATCCACCACAAGAACTCACCTGAAGTTAGCATAGCGGCTAAGCTAACACTGGTCATATATCACAACAATAAGTCACCACTGACAAAAGTCACCAATTTGATAATTTCACTCCACCGTTAGCTTTTTCTGTCACAGGAAGTACAGCTAGCTAATGCTCCAGCTATGCTNTCACTCCACCGTTAGCTTTTTCTGTCACAGGAAGTACAGCTAGCTAATGCTCCAGCTATGCTTGATGAATCAGCATAAATTCCTGTTTGTTTTGCATCAACTCATCTGATTGGCTCTCCTCCTCATGTGACTTCCTTGGTATTCCCCAGGTGTTTCTGCTTAAGATGGAGAAACTCATTTTCTGTGTTCCCACCTTTAGTGGTTATTACAACATTAAAAAAATGATGGTGGCATTATTTCAAGTTTTCTAAGTCGCAAATTTGCGAGTTGTAAAACTCAGAAATTTGCCATTTTTAAAAGTCAGTATGCTTATGATAATTTGATGATTTTACACTAAAACCACAAGTACTTCTTTATTGCTAAATCTGATGTAAAAGTATAATTTAATAAGGTCATGTACTGCAGGTATAGTCATAATGTGAGGCAGCTTAGTTCCCGTTCTCATTATTTTCCCTATTTCATTATTTAAAAAAATTTAGTCATTATAAAAATATTTAAAAATTCATCATTAAAAATAATTTTCATTATTTATTTTAGTTTTTAAACTAATAAATTTGCAAGTATAAAAACTCACAAACTTGCGAGTTTTATTGTGATTACATGACCTTATTCAATTATACTTTTCCATTGGATTTAGCAATAAAGAAATACTTGTGCTTTTAGTGTAAAATCATCAAATTATGATAAGCATACAGACTTTTAAAACTGGCAAATTTTCGAGTTTAAAATTCACAAATTTGCAGTTTAAAAACTCGAAATAATGCCCCCCTCATTTTTTTTTCTTAAATGCACTAATATGCCGTCATATGTTAGCCAGTTAGCCTTGTAACTAAACCATTTTAAACAACACAACACACAAGTATTTATATCTTTAGGAAACAAGAAATCATTTAAAATGCAAATATGATTGATGCTGCTGTTTCTAAGTCACGCTTAGCTGATGTGGTTTATATTATTTGTTTAGCTATTCATGATCAGTTGTTATAAGAGGAGATGTTGCATCTGGTGATGATTCTATGGATATTCATTTCTATTCTTATTTGTTTTATTATTATGCTACAGGAAGTCCCCGACTTACAGACATCCGACTTACAAACAACCCATACTTATGAACGGACCGCTGTAAAGCCTATTAAATCAAAAATTCGAGTTACATACAATGCTTCAACATAATGAACGACACACTACTTTACTATTGCGTGTTGTCAGCGGTGTGCTGCTGCATAATTATTATTATTATTACTATACTGTATTATTATGTTTGCAATGTTTTAGGATATCTGGAAGTGTTTCTTTAAGGTTTCTTATGCATAGAAAGGTAAAATATATATGCTATATATGCTAGATACGCACCTAAGTAAAATGTATACACTAGATACATATATACATACATATATACATATATGCTAGATACGCTAGATTATGTAACTGTTCCGACTTATGTACAAATCTGACTTACAAACAGCGTGGGAGTGGAACTTGTTCGTAACCTGGGGACTGCCTGTATTGTCAGATTTCTTCTTTTGAATGTTTTAATTGTATTTTTGATTATCAAGTTTTGTATTTTAAAATTGTGGTCCCCAGGAAGATTAGCGACCGCTGAAGCGGGTGCAAATGGAACCCATAAATAATAAAGACAATAAAGACACCTGAGGTCCTTCCAAAAAAAAAAGAAAAAGAAAAACAGGACGTGTTGGTGCTGGTGCAGCGTCGTGGCGTTTACAGAGTGGAAGTGGATTTTCTTTTCTTTGTGTTTCTCTGTGATCAGCGAGTTGCTGGTGTTAGCCTGAAGCTGCTAGTCCGTGTGGACGTAGAAGCATCTGGTGAGTGAATACATGTTGCTCCTGTGGTGGTGGTAATTTTACTTTTACCCTTGTGGAGCCGTGACCCCCTGTGATTTCTTTAAACAGAACATGATTGGTCGCTGCCTGTAAACACAGAGTAATTATAGTTTTTACACTGATCCACTCTGCCAAACAAAAAACCATGCTGATGAAAATACAAACATGCTGATGTGTGTGAGCTTTAGTTTGGTTTTTACACTCCATTTGATTCTCACACACACACACACACACACACAGTGACCCACTCAGGTGGTGTGACATGCCTGCTGATGTCGGGATGCTTTGTCAGTCTTTCACACAGAGAAATGAGCTCTGCTGAAAGGCTGAGAGCTCTCTCTTAAAGGACCATACCCATGATTTTGCACATTTTGAGCCCCAAAAAATGCAACCCGCGTACATGTTACATTACTAACACCCATTTTACTGTAGCAGTAAATATTAGAATTGTTTTTCCTACCTTCCAGACTGTCATTGGGTTCAGTTCATTACAGTACGACGTAAAAATCGTGTCGAGATAAAAGTAGCATGTTGTTTTGTTTGTAGTGATTTTTGCACCCAAGAGTTGTTGCTTTTGTTGTTGTTGTTGTTGTTGTTGTTGCTGTTGTTGCTGTTGTTGCTGTTGTTGTTGTTTTGCTATTGTTGCTGTTGTTGTTGTTGTTTCTGTTGCTGTTGTTGTTGCTGCTGTTGTTGCTGTTGTTGTTGTTTTGCTGTTGTTGTTGTTTCTGTTGCTGTTGTTGTTGCTGCTGTTGTTTTGCTGTTGTTGCTGTTGTTGTTGTTATGCTGTTGTTTCTGTTGCTGTTACTGTTGTTTCTGTTGCTGTTATTGTTTTGCTATTGTTGTTGCTGTTGTTGTTGTTGCTGTTGCTGTTATTGTTGCTGTTGTTGTTTCTGTTGCTGTTGTTGTTGCTACTGTTGTTTCTGTTGCTGTTGCTGTTATTGTTGTTTCTGTTGCTGTTGTTGTTTCTGTTGTTGTTGTTGCTGTTGTTGTTGCTGTTACTGTTGTTTCTGTTGCTGTTGTTGTTGTTGCTGTTGTTTTGCTGTTGTTGCTGTTGTTGTTGTTATGCTGTTGTTTCTGTTGCTGTTACTGTTGTTTCTGTTGCTGTTATTGTTTTGCTATTGTTGTTGCTGTTGTTGTTGTTGCTGTTGCTGTTATTGTTGCTGTTGTTGTTTCTGTTGCTGTTGTTGTTGCTACTGTTGTTTCTGTTGCTGTTGCTGTTATTGTTGTTTCTGTTGCTGTTGTTGTTTCTGTTGTTGTTGTTGCTGTTGTTGTTGCTGTTACTGTTGTTTCTGTTGCTGTTGTTGTTGTTGCTGTTGTTTTGCTATTGTTGTTGTTGCTGTTACTGTTGTTGTTGCTGTTGTTGTTGTTGTTTTGCTGTTGTTGCTGTTGTTGTTGCTGTTGTTGTTGTTGCTGTGTTGTTGCTGCTGAGGTCTGTACCATGAAGCGTGTTCATCAGATCCAGGGTTTCTTTGCCTTAGCTGCTCCACAAAGCCTAAAACTCCAGTCAGAGATAACAGGTACCACGACGCTGGTTATCAACCATCTTTGTCAACCCAGGCTTTCCTCATCAGGCTCTGTGTGCGTTCACATATAGGGGGCGTGTTGCCTCATTTACCTCTACTACCTGACAAAATGGACCAATCAGAGCTCTTTATTTCAGTCAGGAGGAGCAAAGTTATCATGCAGCGTTATGAAGATTTCAAACACATCATAACTGCTAAAAGCAACACGTTGCTGCAAATAAGGCTAGGGAGGAATGCTGCAGAAAGTTGCTGATAGTTTATGTGTAACTTTTATGTAATTTACCACTCAATGCATCTAAATGCACCGTTTATTCCTAACGTGATGCTGCACATTCTACAGCTCTGACACTTTAAACCTGATGCAGCAGATTTAAATATTACACTAAGAACTGCAT
>VXCM01007147.1:0-22948 GCA_014773175.1 Lucifuga dentata
GAGAACGGGTGCCCCTAGTGTACGGGAGGAGAGAGTGCAGAAGTGGATGGAGTAGTGACAGTTATTTGGGAAAAGCTGAAAATGATACTGAGCTTTTCTGTTTATATTCTAAGATAAATGAGTATCTGACTGTACCAGGTAATAAAAATTTGATCACCTCAAACTACAGGAAAATAATCATTGTCCAGTTGAACAAAAAAAAAAAGAAAACATTCTTGAACATTCCTGGGGGCAGCTATTCCACTTTTCACCTACTTAGAATCTGTCCTGACATCTCTTACCCTAACATCTTCAATTTTAGGGTGTTGTGCACCTCCATTCATATGGTTCTATAACACTCGTGATTGAGTCACACATCCCAGTGAGAATGATTCATAAATAGGGCAATATGCCATGCCCCCNCCCCCCCCCGTCTCAGAACTGATGTAGATGAGCGGTGAAACATCTTCAAGACTAAACAAATCCAGATGCCTTGAATATGTACTATGAAAATGTTGCAGGAAGTTTTAGCTCATGAAAGCTAACAAAATAATCTTGCTTTTACCTCAATTAAATTGGTAATATGCTCAAATGTCATTGCTGTAGTCTTGATTTGAATGCTTGTGTGCATAAGTCTCTTTGCTCTGTTCATCTTTTCATACTACTTCCACTAAGAATGCTCCTTCTTTTGGTGGGAAGTTGGTTCATGGGCCAAATAACAAATGATTTAGTGCAAATGTGGATTCAGGTCATCCAGGATTTTTTTTTTTTTTTTTTTTTTTAACACCACCACACAATGCATTTTTATGGGAGCATATCATATTTCCATGTGGTCCATTTTCAAATCTTTGTTAAACAAAAACAAAAAAGTGCTGCAGCACTGATGTGCACACTGAGTGAAAACAGGTCCTTTTACTACTTTCTCATGAACTACTGCACTTACTTGAATGAAAAAAAATGTGGCACAAATCCCACAACTGATGCATATTATGCGTATTATTATTACCAATGCAGATCCAGATCTGAATGCATCTTTAAAACAATCTCAACATCTTCCTTTATTGAAATAATAAATTTAAAACAATATCTCTGTTTTTGATCAGAGGCTGACTTAGTGTGTATTTCACATACATTTTTCAAAAGCTTGTTGTGTTTTCCTCTGTTTACATCACTTTGCTATCTTTCAGCAAGGGCAGGGTATAAAGCACACTGTCAAACATAATTCTTTCATTCTTATTTCATTCTTCCAAAATGTTCCTTTTTCTATTTTACATCTCCAGCAATTCTTCATATTCCCCCTCAACATTTTTCTCACATCTGCCAGCTATCATTTCAGGCTTTGCAGGTACAGTATGTTGTTTCATTCCCCCTGCTATTATCCTATCTCTGCACCCAACATCCATTTCTAGTTCTCTCTCTTCCCAACAACACCTTGTTTTCACTTTTTCCTCCCTAGATGAGAGATGCAGAACGAATGGTGAAGTGAGAAAAAGATGTGGGTAAATGAAAGGCAACGACATCTCGGTGCGCAGCTCTACTAAAGAATACATCTTTCACACGTGTACGGTACACAAGCACACACACGCAGATCAACGCTTTCCCCTGCAGAAACCACAGGTGGTTTGCATGAGATGATGGATAATATTTTGCCGCTTGAAGAACTTGTTCTCATTATATTGTATCCAGATGACAGCTCAAATAGTCTTAATTAATGCTGGAGGCGGTTCTAAAACTGCCACACTGCAAATTAGCCTATTCTTCTCCATATTCCTTTTTTTTTTTTTTTTTTTTTTTTTTTTAGCACAACTGCATGTTATCAGATCTGATATGAGCAGACAGGAAGTAAGCGCTGCTCGGTGTATTTAAATCTTACTGCTGTTAATGGAGACAAGAGGCAACACAGTCAGGGAACAGTTGTTTTGAGGAGATTATTATCAAATCAAACCGAATGAGGCCGGTGTCGTAACACTTGTTCATGTCAGAATGAATACGGTGAAATTACCCATCAGGAAATCGAGTTACTGTTGTGAGCTGACAGGAAATTACCTACATGGAGAAGTTATTCTCTGACACACATACACTACGTACACAATACCGTACCCTTGTTTTTGCTTTGTCAGCTTCCGTTATGATGCATGTCTAAGTTCTAATAATGAGTAATGAGGTCGGTGACTGCTGCTTAACATCGCACTGTAGAATTCTAGGACAAAGAGAACCAGAAATGACAAAAGAAAGAATAATTATAGGGATGCTTGTTGTGCAGCATGCTTTTACTCTGACTGTGCAAGTTTGGGCTGTTGCAGACAACTTGGTTCTGCATTAATTGTGAGGGAATTGTGATGAAATCTTTGATTGCCGGTCCAAAACGTGGCCTTAAATCACAGTATCTGACATGTCCAGTGACAGCCAATTTAGGGCTATTGTGACCAAGGAAGCCTCTACCAAAATCATTGAAGAGTCAGAAATGTGAGGTCAAAATCGTACATTTGCTGCTGTGACCCACTTCTATAAACTGGCACAGATGGATGGACATATAAAATGACAGGTTTCTTAGCTTTTTCCCTGCTGGCCGAAACGCTGCAATTCACCAGGAATTCATCACACAATCTGACATGCATCAAATGGGAGCGTATCTATGTTCCTAGGGTCCTATGTTTCCCAGTTCAATATTCTGTCAACATAACTTTAATGTGTGTTAACAGACCCCTAACCCTAACGTATTATGTGCTCTATTGTGCTATATAGAGCTGGGGAACACAGGACCATGGGAACATAGGAATAACCATAGGTGGGCATGCGTACTCAAAAAAGTAACTTCATTATCCATTAGACCATTACTCCATCACAAAAAATATCAGAAGTTATTGTTACTCCGTTACTCCGCTACTTTTATTAAATAAAGTCAAAAAACACATATTTTTTATTCTACAAAGGGCATACATGAATATTTTTTTTTTATGAAAGCGCTTAAAAAGGTTAAAAACGGAGCGTATAGGAGACAAGGTTCACTCCTTGACGTCCTCCATGTCCTCGGCATGTTGACGGTTGCCCTGTAATTATTAATTAGTAATCAATTACAGGCATATTATTATATTAATTATATGCCTTTATTTATATTAAAGGATAAATGTATCCACTGAATTATGTGTGACTTGTGAGATCGCGCACAGTAGTTAATTTGAGCACAAAGAAACGTTAAAAAAGCAAGTAGCCTACACTAAATATAATCTTTCTAACGTTATTACCTTGAGGAAAATGAGACGCTCCAAGCTGGCATCGGAGAGGGTGGCTCTCTGGCCCTGAGGACGTCCTTTCCCATGGAGAAGAGGCGCTCCAAAGAGGGACAAAAAGCTGTGGACTAACGGAGTAAAGGAGCAAAAAGTAGCGGAGTAGCGGACCAAAAAATTAACTTCCATTACTCGGTACGTTACAGTAATAAAAAAGTAACAGGTCCGTTACTCCATTACTCAAGTAACTTCATTAACTAACAGGATAACGGCGAAATGAACCGGTGCCCACTCTGGGAATGACTCTCATGAAACTTGATATCGTAGCATCTGACAAGGATACCCATACACACAGTGTGATGTGTGCATTTTTCAGGAGGCATTAGTAATTGAACAACAGCTCTCCAGTTCTTAACATCAATATACGTAAAATAAGTCAGTTATATTTCTCACAGATTCTCAGTGTCATGGCCTGTATTTCATGCTGTGTGTGTTAATGTTTGTGCGAAGCGTGAGGGGGATTCATTGGGATGCAGTTCTAAGCAGCCATGGAAGGCAGTCTTGCACAAAGCATGAGACACAAATAAGCAGTTGAACCATTTCCACAAGCCGGCATGCTGGCTGTGTATTTCTGACTGTAGTATAAATGTGTATGTGGTGATCTTATATTTGAAACTGAAGATTCAGAGTGTCTGCCAAGTACAGAGGGTAGTTTCTGGTGAAGACCTGCATTGAGGATTGTGTCTTTTTCACCAAGGAATATGATCAATGACAGTTGAGGCCATGCTTCTCATGGAGCAATATGATTGGTTTGTTTTGAGATTCAGTTTGTATTGTAAATTAGCAAATCTGCCTGATATGTTCATGGGTTATAGCTGATTGGTCGTTGCCGCAGTACTGATTGTGTATTATTTTGAAGTTGAAATTTTAAGGAATTGCTTAATGTATTTATATGAGATGACTTTGATGTTTGCACCATATTAAAATCCATATTATATTCAAACAAATTCAATATGAACACTTTCAAAAAGCTGCTTTCATTTCACTGTTATTAGTGAAGCATGTTCACGTTCATAGCCACACAAATATCTCAATCTCCCTGCCTTTCCAATCCATATTGTCCAACATACATAGGTCCTTTATTCACATATCTCCCAACTACAGCTAAAAGAAAAAAACCCATCATTACTATGTATTTTCATAAAAAGTAAGTAAAACAACAAATTGATTTTGATTTCAAGTTTAGTGACTTTACTTTTTGCATTTACAGCACAAAAGTCAAAGTCATCACATGCCACAAGCATGTTCAGTGTTTGTATTCAAAGTGATTTCTTACTTTTATCATGATGTAAGTGACAGAGAGGATTTCACAGGAGGAGGGCTGGTTATGAGTTCATGATGAACTGTCATGACTAGACTGTTTATTATCTAAATAAGTAGCACAGCAATGCATGCCAGGAATGTTTCTGCAGCCTTTATTTAGCACAAATGTTATGTTGCAATGACTCATTTGCTCTTAGTTACAGATGTGGCCAATAGTATTGGTACCCTTCCACTTTATTTTACAAAAAAGCCTTACAGCATTTTCTGAAATTTGTTGAAACTAACAAAAGTATTTGGTTTCCATCATTCTTTATTTCACATGTAAGGGAACAGCGTTACTTAACATGTAATTTGAAGTGAGAAAACAAATGAAAACTGCATGGACAAAAATATTGGGATCCTTAACCTAATATTTCATAGGAACCTTTGGAGACAATAATAGAATCATGCACTTTCTGTGGCTCTGAATGAAATCTCTAAATATCCACTTTTCTTTAGCAAACTGCTCCAGTTCCCAACTGCCAGTTTCAGCCTCTTTCCACATGTTTAATGGGAGTCAGACCAGGACTCATATCAGGCACTTCAGAATGGCCCAGTGTTTTCTTCTATTCCTTTATGAGGTGCTTTTTGAGGTATTTTTCTGTATTTTTCAGGTCATTATCCTTCCGGAGAACGCCTGACCTGTGACTGTCAGCTTTCTGTCACCAGGCTGTTCGTTTCTCTCCGAAATGCCTTGACAGTCTTCTGATTTCATCACACTCTGCACAGATTCAAGGCACCCAGTGCAATAGGCAGCAAATCAACCCCAAAATATCACTGCACAGATGATTCTGACAAGAGGAATGTGCAGCGTGGGAGCTTAGAACTTAACTCTTTGACACATAAGGCAGAACAGGGATACTGGAAAGACCCATTGCAGGCTGTCTCTATAGTTTGCCTGCACACAACTGATTTCCAATGCATGCGTCAGCAGAGATATGTGCCAGCCAGCGGAATGTTTAACCGGCAAGCACAGCAGAGACGCAGAATATGTGAATACAGAGCTGACAGTGATACTGCAAACTAACACACAACTGGGTCAGATTCATAAAAAATCTCGCTAAGTATGCAGCGTCACGTTAAATGCGTGCTGTGATAATTGAAGCTCATTCATAAAACTTCCCTTATGTTAATCAGTGCACCAGTGTAGAGTTGGTGTCACAGGTAAAAGCCAATGAAGATCAGCATGTTAATGAGCTGCTTCATATTTATGAGCCACGATTTATCCTGATTCATCTGGATTTAAAGCAGCACTGACATGTTAATCTGGAAAAGCAAACATAAATTCCGCTTCAGAGCTCCATACTTTAAAAGATTGACACTAAAATAACAGGTAAACACACATATTATGGGGTTATGAATAAACTCAGCACCCATGAGAATGTGTGTGAGATCAGATCAAAACTCACCATTTAAAAATTGACTGATCAACTGAGTGAGTTTATCTATCAAATTTATTGATTATTAAAGGACCATACCGTCCATTCTTCATGTTTTAGCCTAATATATTCAATTATCATACATGTAACGTTACCCACAATCATTTCCCAAAGCATACTACTGGAATGGTGAATAAATTTTTTTTTCTACCTCCCAGACTGTCATTGGCTTCAGTTCATTCTGGCATGCTATTAAAATCAACTTATTGATACTTGAAACATTCTTGGGATAGGTAATCCATCATTGTGAACANATTAAAATCAACTTATTGATACTTGAAACATTCTTGGGATAGGTAATCCATCATTGTGAACAAGACAAAAAGTGCGGAGTGAATGTATGTCTCCACCGGGGAATGTAGTCCCAACAGAAGACCTGCATTTGTTGAAAAATATAAATGACCATGACTTCATAAGGCTGCATAACTATTAGCAGGTGAAACATTGATTTTTAAGGTGGGTATATCGCTTGAATATTTGATTTTAAAAGATTAAGAGATTTTGAAAAATATCAGAAAAGCTGAAATACCCAAAAGCTGAAATTCCCAAAGGATATCCTTTGGGAAATGATTTTATCCTTTGGGAAATGATTGTCAGTAATGTAACATGTATGAAAATTGAATATATTAGGCTCAAACATGCAAAATGGATGGTATGGTCCTTTAACTCATGTGATGCAAATACAGTTTTAAATGTCACCCAGATTTCATACTGATGAAATTTATGACCCAGAATGAAACCGGTCATAATTTTTGTGTGACAGTTTGCTTTATAAATTGCTTCCCTGACATATAAATAAGGAAACTGTAGTAACGCCTCTTTCAAGGCAAACGCTAAAAGATGCCGGTAACAGGCTTTTATGAAAGAGGGAATGTAGTGCATGATGATATTTGCCCACATTGACACGGTAAATCACATGCTACCATTTATGAATCTGCCCCAACTGTATTTTATCTGCTTTGATTTCAGTGGAGAAATTTACACTTCTGTGCCACTGCTGATGTTTTAATGGGTTTTCAATGATTTAAGGAATCAATGGGAAGAATTAAACTAATTGTTTCACAGCACAACTCAAGTCATCAACTAAAATGTGCTTCGTTTGTATTCTACCGACAGTATCCAATAAATATCCAAATAAACATCAAATTGACTGTTTTGGGAAACTAAACACACTCGACTTACCAAGCCAGCTTCTCTGTGTGCATAAAGAGATTTATAAAGATTGTGCAAATTCTTTGCTCCCACGGGACCTTTCTGTTTGAAACACCTGACAGCTTCTCCATAAATGCATTATCCGCTTTGTACATCTCTCTCTCTCTCTCCCCCTCCTGCTTGTTATTGTGATTACTGCACTGCATCAAAACAGCACAAATACTATCCCGAAATACTGCTGTCATATTAAAGATTTTGCCTAGGAGGAAAAATGATGAAACTGGATTAATAAATAGGCTCCGTCAGGACAGGTTTAAAGAGTTTGACTTACATTCACTTCTCATTATCCCACTGGTTCCTTTAATCAGTAGCTTTGTCCCAGTTGCATTCTACATCCTAAAAAATACAGTATTATTAATCTTTACAAGATACAGTTTTTGTTGTTCTTTTGCAGTAAATGACTCTATTGTACCACTTTGTGCTCACAAGAAATGATACCAAACATGTTATGACTGTTTATATTGTTAACATTTCAACTTTTTGAAGGATTTATGTGCCACTTTTGTTACTTGACAGGATGAAAAACCTTACATCAACATTTTGGTGTGAAATACTTTAAATCTTCCCAAATGTTGGATATTTTTATTATATCACTGCAGAATTTCCCCTGTTTCTAGGTTAATTTTTTTCCCAGTGGGGAAATTGGTTTGTCACCTGTACATGAAAGGCTTTACATAAAAGACCATACACATCAAAAACAAATTCAGTTGCACACTCAAGAAGGACATCAAAAACCATTCAGCAAACCGTAAAAACGTGACAAGCAAGGGAAAAGATACAAGTACGACAAATACCGCTTATATTCTATGAAAAGTACCAATAAGCAAAAAGTGATACAACTAAAATCATCCAATATTAAAAAAAAAACCAAAAAAAAAAAAAAAAAAAACCAGCCAATTGCTATGACTAAAAACCACATCACACAGCAAGGGGAAAATACCCAATAATTAATCAACTGATAAATACATAAAATCCAAAGAACTAAAAACCCTATAATGCCAAGGTGCAGTACCCTCTTTCACATTTCACATTTCTAAACAAAATACATTAAATGAGATATTTCTAAATGAGAAGTTCTTCACATTGTGTCACAATTTTTTAAGTCCAACTTGTGGATTTTCATAACATGATTTAATGCAGCAATCATTTGCCAGTGTCACCAGGATTACTTCTATATTACATAATTGAGTACAACCTCCTTCTGATAGTTACTTTTTCCAATTTGAATGCTGCACATTTGCTCATACTGCAGCACTTTTCCATTGTCATGTTGCTAATTTTAAGTATTTAAAGGAATTTCATGCTTTTTTCCATCATTGTTTGTGATTGCGGTATAAATGACCAACTTGTTGACTTTAATTCCTGTTAGAAAACATAATCTGCTGGATGTAGCACTTGACTTTACACAGCAGCCATCCATCTTAACAGGCATTTTTAAAATCTTTGTCAGGGGACTTAAAACTGATCCTAAAATGTTTTGCTATTTTCTGGGACAGCTGACAGCCTGAGCACAGCAGCAACACTTTTAGACTTTGACAGTTTTCAGTTGGCTGGCAAATATCTTCAGAATTCCTTTTCTCAGCTATTGGTTTTAATGGCCAGTTGGCCGACCTCTGGCAGTGGAAGATGCTCAGCTTAATGGGGGCTTTAATTACCCACAATATGAGCTTTATGAAGACAAGGGCATTTAGTTAGTTGGCAATAGTTTCTTACTTTAGTTTTGGAATAAATCTTACTAACTTTTTGGTCCCATTTACCCCTTAATTTAAATGATTGTGTAATAAATATTACCTGCATGTGTTACTTTACTGACAAACATTTCCTAAAACCTAAAACCATGTTTCAGTTTTTCTGTCATTTTGCCAAATCCCCCAAATATTTCAAAATCCAATTTTCAGGAACATGTAGCAGGGATGGTTATTTTTAAATGTTTGGTAAAAGCCATCATCTTCTGTACCTATATTCCCTGGTGGAGATATACATTTTCTTCCGTGCAGTTAAATAAAGTAAAATTCTTTCCATAAATCAGTTAAATAAAGTTATAAAAAAAAAAAAAAAGNTAAAAAAAAAAAAAAAGTAATAGATAATTTCCTAATTCTTGTTGCTATTTAAGTGTAATGATTATTAAAATTGGTGACGTTCCTCAATAACTGTATCTACAGCAACTGTTAAAAGTGGCTTATTATGGACAATTGAAGAAACTACCAAAGTTTAAACACTGTCCCGTATAAGCTGGTATGAAAGCTGAAGACACTTAAAAATTGGTTACTGGCATTAATAGCAGTTAACACTATGCCAATCAGCATAAAGAGCTTTTCAAATTACAGCAGCAGCATGAGAAAAGTGGAACAGCAAAAGCTGATTTTACCCCTTCAGCATCTTCAACTGTGAGTCATAACATGATGACAGAGTCTGACCTGCCCACGATTCTGCTTGGTCATTTCTGTTATGTTCTATGTGTTTCCTGTTTTTAAGGCAGCGCTGATATTATTTCCACACAACACACACACACAGATTCAACAGACACAAAGCAAAATGCTAATGACGCGTCTGAATCGATGCGTATCGACAGATGACCAAGCAGGAAAACAAAACACATGGGCACGTCCATGCATGCACACATACACACACACACACACACACACACACAGAAACGCATACACATTTTCTGCATATGCCAATGCAGCATAGGGGGCAGAGAAAATGCTGACACAGTGTGTGGTAGGGGAAAGTGTGGTAATGGGGCAGGGCAATACAAAAACACTCATCACAGCTATTAGCATTAGCGTGACCCAGGGTTGGATTGGCCATCGGGAGAGGCAGGGCTTTTCCCGGTGGCTCGGCCGATGGCGGTGGGCCGGCTGGTGGCCTTTGTACTGCACAATATAATATTAGTTGAAATTAGGTTAAACTAAGCAAACATAATTATTTTCTTTCATTTTTTTCTTTCACAATTACAGACTTATTCGCCCCACTCCCCCAATCTGGATTCGAATCCCAATCCGACCCTGGTGGTGACCTCAATGGCTGCCATGACAACAAGCTGAACTCAATGTGATGATCACAGGCCAGGATGAAAACAGAAATGTTTGAAGAGACTAAAGACAAAAAAATGAGTTTTATATTTGAGGAGATGGCAAAGTGTGTGTGTGTGTGTGTGTGTGTGTGTGTGTGTGTGAGAGAGAGAGAGAGAGAGAGACGAGGGAGTGTGCGATATATTTGGGAAAGACAAAACAAAGCAAAGACCAAAAACAGAATGAAGAAGAGTTGTACGCTTGTGATAGGTGCGACAAAGCGAGGAAAAATTGGTGAGATAAAATTCAGACGCTATATTTAGCAGAGGAGGGCGAGAACGGCAGATGTCTTTCTCTGTTAAACTATCCAAAATACACAATCACACACACACACACATACAAAGCCAAATACAGTCTTAAACGCGCACAACAACAGCCAAACCCCACACACAGACCAATACATAANACAAAGCCAAATACAGTCTTAAACGCGCACAACAACAGCCAAACCCCACACACAGACCAATACATAAACACCCACATTTGATAATATGTGTGTATAAGCTCAGCTCTCATCGTTTGATGCCTATAATCTGTCTGCCACCTCGTTCCATCACATTATTAGGATCATTATTCCGGCTTTGACCTTATCAGTCTGTGATTTATTGCTGTCTGTGACATGATATTATTATTATTATTATCAGCCACTACAATCTCATCTCGTTCAGTGGTCAGGCACCCCTGTGTCTATTCAAGCCTTATTTAATGAGGATTTTAAGAATACAGCTCATCAGGAGCCTCAGATACTTAGAGTGTATATTGTGTATACAGTATGTACTGTAGCATATATGTTATCTTCCAGTATATTCCATAACAAATCCCTTCTTGCTACAATTAATTTCTTTAAGGACCATATCAGTGATTTTGCATGTTTAAGTCCAATAAATACTATCTGCATACATGTTACGCTACAGTCAACCAATTTCCAAATCCCCTAATCTTTCGAAATCAAATGTTCATGAGATACACCAACCTTAAAATTCAATGTTTCACCTGCTGATATGAACGCCTGAATGTAGAAGTGACAGTCATTTTAATTTCTTGGTAAGAGCCATCTTCTCCTGGGACTGTATTCCCTGGAGGAGACATACTGTACATGGTCTGGTTAAATAAAGTTACTTTGACAGAAAGTTTAACAGACATAATATTTGCTGTGATTGATTACTTATCTGTAGCACATTTTACATCTCTACAAGTTGATTTTAATAGGGTAAGCCCTGATGAGTTCATTCAACTTAGAGCACGGTAACTCGTTGCCCTAAAAAAGTTAAGTTATGATTATTGAACAAACAAAAAGTGTATGTTCAATGAACTTAGGATTCTCAATAGAAAAGCCTCAAATTTTTAGATACAGTGAAGTAATATTGCATGGTTAGAATAACTTTATCTGCTCTAGCAATGGGCAAAACTATACTGACATAAATTGATTCAATTCAAAAACTCTAACTGAATAAAAAAAAAATCCAAAAAGTACAACTAACTCAAAATCATTAGGGAATATATGGAATATGTTCACTTTTGGGTACAATGAACTAATTTCTTTNCTCAAAATCATTAGGGAATATATGGAATATGTTCACTTTTGGGTACAATGAACTAATTTCTTTGAGTTAAAACAACATCTGGGATTACAGTGTGCTGGAATGAACTGAAACCAATAGCTGTCTGGAAGATAGGAAAAATAATTCTAAAATTCACCACTCCAGCAGTTTGTTTTGGGAAATGGTTGTCAATCACATAACATGGATGCAAGTTGTATTTATTGGTCTTGAACATGCAAAATCGCTGGTATCGTCCTTTAAAACCAATCAGAGATTGTTGTGAACGTAGTACTTAATATCTTTTCTGCTTCGTGGTGCAAAACAATGGACAGATGGAAGAGAAAAAAAATTGATATAACAAAAAGGCACTTATTTGAATCACGTTACCAGAAATGACCCTCAATGTAGAGAAGCACTGGAACACCCTGATGATTTGCTGTTTGAATTGCCTAAAAGAAATGAGATTGAATTCTCCTTGCATCGGTGCCTCTGAATGTGAAGTCCTTAACCTTTTTTTTTTTTTTTTTTNTTCTTTGTGAAAACCAAAACAGGTCCACCAGCCAATCTCTCGCGCGCTGACCCATTCATCCACACCAACCTGGTTATGTTGGTTGTAAAACAGCCAGCAATATGTAGTGGAGTGAGAGCGCTGTGAAATGAAATGGCTTTAAAAATCAATGAGAATATCAAATAGCACTCTGTTTCCTCCCTGCTCTGCACTCCGATTGAAAATGTTTGGAAAGAAATATTTTAACAGCACTGAATTTCCTAAATGGCAGGCAGCGGTTTTATGGTGAAAAAAGGCCTGTAGGGAAACAGTTTTCCGTGCTGCATGAATAAACCGGGGAAAAAAAAAAGCAAACAAAGAAGAAAATGAGTGAGCAATTTAGCAGCGCAGTAACACACATTACTAATGCAGCTGCAAGTACAAAGAAGACTCCTAAAGAATTACTGGGCTTGTGTTCCTTCTTCTGAAGGTGTGGTAGAGAGGATGCAGGGACAAAAGGAAAGAAAGACTGGAACGAGTGTATTCAAGAAGCATTTAATTGCCAATTAATAGGATAATGTTTGGGCTGCAACAAACTGTAAAGCCTTATGGGACCTCTGCAGTGGCTCCTTATGGCAATGCCTTTAACTTGTCTTTACAACGCTAATTAATTCACATCCTGCTGCTAATTAATTTGCCACTGCTAATTAAACTGAAAGGCACCTTGGCTTCACCCTGCTCGTTGTTCCCTCGGCTCCTTTTCTTTTTCTATTTATGCCATCTTTGTGTTTTAGCCTCCGTCGATGCAACCGCTTGTACAAGTTGAGTGCCTGCTTTCCCTACAATGCCTTCATGGCTGACAGCTGATGCTATTATTGTGTTATTTGCCCCCAGCTAAAAGTGCAACATCCTGCTATTTGTATCTTTAAATGATTTCACCAACAGGAGGATTGTTAGCAGGATGTCAAATACAATCACTCTCTAAATCCCAAACGCTGCGTTCAGCTGATAGGGTTCACACAGAGACTCAACAGCAATGTACAAATGCCTAATTTTAACCATTATTCTATACTTTTACAAGCACTTATTTTTCCTTAATGATGAAGAATCCTAATTTTCATTCTTAAAACCACAGCTGTGTATCTTCTGTTAATTAATAACTTTCATGGCAAAATGTAATGGATGGGATTCATGAAGTACAGTGCCACACTTAAAGCCCTTTTACACTGAATGCGATTTTAAGTGTGAATAAATTGTGTGGCAATTAAAAACTATGGTTAATGGTTAATGAGACTATACACATACAAGGCGAAATTTTGCGTTGCAAAAATGTGTCAATTATTTTATCCCCCGAGGTCAATTTTTTCCATCTTTTGCCTGCCGCAAGAGAGGATCAGACAATCAAAAACCATCACCACGTTTTATGTTGACTTGGTGCGCATCTCGGCAGTTTTATTATAAACACAGCCCGTGCTTAATGCACACATGATGTGCTTAAAGGCTCAGTTCAGCCACTGCACATAGTCCGTGTGCCCGCCCGGAGTGTGCACTTTTATGCACAGCCTGTGTACCTGCAGCCTATCATAAAACTGCGCTCAGATATTAATGTGACCTGAGACACACTGCCAGATGCTGTTCTGGATCGGTTAACTCCCTGAAATTTGTCCTCTGCCTCCTCAGATATGGAGCTGCATCTCCAGGACATGTTCAAACTGGCCCAACCACATCCTGAAATCTTGTCTGAAGCATCATGGTAAAGTTTCAGTTCCTGTATCAGAGCAACTCCCCGTGTTCTTTCCTTCCCTCCAGAATTGGATGAATCCACAAACATTTTCTCTTCTTTTCTGTCAAAAGTCAGCACCAAATCATCATCACCACTGGATGATGTTGAATCCATCTTGATGTCTGTCACGCCATGACACTTTTTTGATGAGCAGTCATAAATTTGCACCGTAACAGGTGTAAATAGTTTTGAAGCAAAAGTTTTGAGGCAAAAACATTTGCATATTCGCACAGCTTATTCGCATCATGTCTGGTGTAAAACAGCCTTTAAGGTGTCGATAAGGAAAAATATCATGACACAACCATGTTCTCTCACTCATAAAAAACATTTTTGCTGGTATCTTTTAGCTTTTGCCTTGAAAGAGGCATTACGATATTTCCTCATTTACATGTCATAAAACTTATCATGCAAAAATTAATACCCATTTCAGTCTGGTGGCAAATTTCAGTATGAAATTTGAGTGACATTTGAAGCTGTATTTGTCTCACGTGTGTTAGCGATCAATACATTTGATGGATAAGCTCATTCAGCTTATCAGTTCATAAATCACTTCCTCAAGCCTCTTCTTCTGTGCTCTGTCTGTCTTTCTCCCTCCCTCCCTCACACAAACACACACATACACACACACACACATCAGCACCACGACCGCACACTACAGAGTAGTGTGTGGATCTGTCATATCTTAGTGTCAGTTTTTTTTTTTAATGTGGAACTTTGATGCAGAATTTATGTTTCCTGTTTCCCATTTAATGTGTCAATGTGGCTTTAACACCAGATGAATCAGGATAAATCGTGGTTCGTAAATATGAAGCAGCTCATTAACACGCTGATCTTCATTGCCTTTTACCTGTGACACACCTCACAACGACGCTACATTAATGGGTGCACTGATTAACACAAGAGAAGTTTTATGAATGAGCTTCAATTATTGCAGAACTTATTTAGCATGACACCATGTAGTTACCGTAATTTAAAACAAAAATGAATTTCATGCCAGTATATGTTTTGTCAGGATTTCTTGAAATGTCATTTTGATAGCACTGTACTGTGGGTGCACTGAGAAAGAAAGAAAGAAAGAAAGAAAGAAAGAAAGAAAGAAAGAAAGAAAGAAAGAGTGGACTGAACGCATTTCTTTGCTTTGCACATGAACCTTG
Source organism: Lucifuga dentata (assembly GCA_014773175.1). Classification (NCBI taxonomy): domain Eukaryota; kingdom Metazoa; phylum Chordata; class Actinopteri; order Ophidiiformes; family Bythitidae; genus Lucifuga; species Lucifuga dentata. Next base: position 15,259 of record VXCM01007147.1, read on the forward strand.
ATGCACAGCCCCTGAGTTGTTTATGTACCATATATTGATTTATGAGTCAGCAGGCGGATGTATGGGATGCATTGTGATTCTGGCCTCGCTTGGATGAGTACTATAAGAGTTTAGTCCCTCATGTACACATACACGCACACACACATACATACACACACACACACACTGACCCCGTGACCCCTCCACAATTGCTCTGTCATGGAAATGTATTGCACGTCAATTTGACCAAGGTCCTATATCTCCCTTCATCCATATGGAAACTCGTGCATGGCACTTCAATCTCACATAAACTGAATGAACAGATGCAATTTTTCAACTGGATTTTTAAAAAGTTTCATAAAATAATAATTTCATAATAATCATTTTGCAGTTAGAATCATGTATATTATATATGTTATATATGTTTACAGTTTATCCTGCTTATTGATAAGGAAAGGCCATAGAAGTTTTCACACAGTAGACAGCCTGAGGTTACACTAACATGCAGGGTATACTCCAATTTTTGTCTAAACGTGACTAAGGCAAAAATCAGAGTAATATGTACAAATGGACGGAATTATAGGATTCCGTTGTTCCATGGGCTTAATCAACACACATTAAAGGACCATAAAGGACCAAAGGACCAAAATTTTAAAAAAGGAATAAGTTCACTCTGTTGAGATAGTTAAATAACGTGGAACACCTCTAGAATTTTGATATCTTTCTAGTTATAGTCATCATCATACTTGACATACCAAGTAAATTATGCCAGCAGAATTTTTTAAAAAAAGGAATTTTGCTTCTATATCTGACTCTACTTCTAATTTTCTTTACTATATCTTTCACACATTGGACCAATAAAGTATAACAATTCTTGCAACAGAACTTTCCATCTAAATAATCTTGTCGGTGATGCTTTCAGTGCATCTCTGAGCTTTAAATATCCATCCACTTACATCAATAACGATTATGATTATGTGATTATGATCATAAAGAACAGTGCTGCAGTTCACTTGGGCAATGATGTCATTAGATTACCGATGACACTCTGAAAGATAATGAAAGTCAACTATTGATTAGGGATGAGATAAACCTTTACAGTGCTGGTGTAACACTGAAGGCCTCAATTTAGGGGAGGGAGGGAGAGAGAGAGAGAGAGAGAGAGAGTGTATGTGTATGTGTTTTGCGTCACTAACATTACAATGACCTTGTAAGGGTCATTAATAATGATATAGCTTGAGGGGTTAACTGGATGAAGAGAGAGAGAGAGAGAGAGAGAGAGAGAGAGAGAGAGAGAGAGAGAGAGAATGTGTTTATGTGTGTGTGTTGGGTATAAATGCATTACAGACTTTGCTGCACTCATTTACTGTTAAATGTCCTGTGACCTATATTTCATTAAACGAAGCACAGGCTGTATTTACAGCATCAAAACATCTTCTGTATACAGAAACACTGAAGCCATATATGCGTCTGTACACACATGTGTAATATAAATTCATCTGGTCCACAGAAAGATGAACTTACAGGCAGATTTATTAAAGAAGAACCTTTAGTTTAATACATTATTCTATGTGCACTTTATTGACCTAAAGAGACAGCAACTAAAAATGGCCAATTTTCAATCAGCATGCACATTAAAACATTACAAAGGTTTACAAATATAGACCCTTAAATGAAAAAAAAAAAAAAAANAAAAAAAAAAAAAAAGAGCACGGAAATGAACGTGGCAAAACATTCCAGAAACACACAGAATGGGGTTGTGTTTCTTGACACTTGACAAATATAAGTTCACTATTCACTCCTTTGTCCATATTAACTCCTGCAAACATATCCGGTCTTAAACTATCTGCTCGACTTCATTTTCCAGCCATTTTTAAAAACTTTGACTCTCTGCTGTTGTGCTGCACAGGTATCACACAATTACCTGCCTTGCATTTGCCGTAATTATGCGCTTGTATATGGAGGGTAAGAGCCATGAGATTCAGTCATGTTTACTATGTGTGTTAGCCAGAATCTAAAACATGCAGATGAAAACAAATGTGTTACACATTAACATATCAAAAATAATACACATTTAAATCCAATAGCTTTCAATATTTTTTTCCATGCGTCAGTAACATTCATTCATTCATTCAAAGGACCACTGAAGAAGAATTCATTTATAATGGTGTCAAAGTTACAAAACAGAACCAACCAAAACATAAAGGCAACAATAATTAAATCAAATTAGAACTGTGCTACACAAAGTTCACATCTCACAGAGCAGCATTTAGCTCCTGCAGACCAAACAGAGAAACTCAATTTAGAGGTTTGAAAGCAATTACAATCAACATTAATCAGCTATGAAATCAGGCATTTGAAATGGCTAAATAAAACCAGAGAGTTTCAAATTTAAGGAACTTTGTAGTTTGTTATATGACAGACAGAAACTGAAGGCCATTCTTCCAGTTTCTGTTCTGATTGGTGGAATATGAAGCATAAGTCTAAACATAGCTGTATGACAGATGTAAAAATGGACACGTCCACTGTGGCAAGTGCTATAGACATAAATTAAGCACTTTTTAAAAATACACTAATGTGTCCTTATATCCTGATAAACATAATCTTTTGACAAGACCTATGTGTTTGTGACAGCGTACATTCTAAATAAGAGCATCAGGAGCTTCTTGCTGCCTCAGCATTTAATGCTGTAATCATGGAACCTGATATGACGTGCTGATGGTGCTGAGTAAAAGGGCTCATTGTAACTTTATATGACCTCAGGTGTAAGTTACCAACCCTGGGGTCAGATTAAAATGGATAAGTACAGGTATATTGACGAGAAGGTCAATGATATCCTCTCAATGAAGGCTCAGTTTCATGAAAATGTATCTCTGCTTATAATTAGTCTTGGAATTTTCTCTAAATTTGTTGCTTTAATTGGATTGTGAAAATGGCTGTGATTATTTTTCCTTTCAGTTTTTTTTTTTTTCACAATCTCATTTTTGAAGAATTCTGGAAACGAATAAAGATACTGTTGTAGTGCAATTTACAGTAAATTAAACCTAATGGCACCACACGATGTAGAGTAAAGCATGCAGGGCAAAAGTCAACATCGATTTCCCTCTGTTAGGTGGAACAACAAAGGTCTAACTAGCTACACTGGAGAATCTCATTTTGATTTGGATTGTTTGTGATAGGTGGAGATAATCATGCATAATTCCTTGAAATGAACAAATTTCAGACAGGATTTGTAATTAGAAAGGGTAATGCGGTTATTAGCATCGGGGTTTCATGATGAAGAAGAAAATATTTCTGACCTAATGTCATCAGAAATGGTTTTCTAGCTTTGAATATTCAAAAATAAATAAATAAATAAATAAATTAAATTAAATAAAAAAAATGGAGACCAAACATCGTGGGAGTTTTATTCGGTTAAACCTCACTGATTTTAGAAGGATTTCTCACTTCAAAGCCAGCGCTCTGTTGGAAAAAAAGAAGAAATATATGCAGTTTGTTGTCAACATCAGGGATTTACCAAGACCGTAAAACCAGTTGTGCTTGCAATAAATCTCAGATGCACTCAATGTGCCTGTTTTGGAGTGGCTAAGTCTTCCTTTTAAGCTCATGGAAGGAAAAGAAATCTCTTAGTTGAGCAGCAGAATTTGTTAGCCTGCGAAAATTGTAGTGGTTTTGCTCTCACAGCATTTTGTTGGAGGCTGGAAGTACAAAGGGTTTTATCATTTAAGAATAATAACAAACAGACATGCCTCAGCTCTCATGACTCATATTTAGTAAAGTGGCCTGACAAAAGGCAAATTAGCGACAAAAGTTTGCAACTAAATTAGGAACGACTTTACCCAGAACTATCCAGAGTAACATGAATATTTAAAAATAGTTGTGCATCTAGTGAAGTTATTGTCTGACCAATCAGTGATTTTCTGTCTTACGAGGCTCCACCCAGCAATTCCTGAAACCACAATGGAGCTAAAAACTATTTCAGCAACTGTAGCTCAGGGACCATCATGGTTCCTAATTATTTGAATTCCAGAGTTCCTGAAAAGGTTCTCAAGTTCCTGAAACAGCCTTCAGTATGAAAGGAGGTAATAGCAGGTCTTGTTTCTATTTATGTATCACTAAAAGAAGTCATAAGCACGCATTAAACTGCTAATTACATGAATGTGATGACTAAATCAGGCCTGTCTTACTGAAATATGAATGGTGTTTCTCTCTGAATAAATATTTTAATGGATGCAATGAATTATTTTGGCTAATTTTGAATATTTTAGCATCTAAAGTTCAGAAATAATCTTAAAATTTCACCAGTCACATAACAAAAAAAAAAAAAAAANAAAAAAAAAAAAAAAAGATTCAGTAACTCGGCCACATAAACTTGACTTCCTCAATGAAGCTTAACTTAAAGGAATCAAAATTAAATCTCAGCGTGAAAGATCAGATCAGGAAAAATCCTCCCAGGAATAATTTATTTTCCAATACATGTCATATTTACACAGCATGAACTAGATATGGGATTTGTGTCTAGTTCACAGCCTTTCATGAGCTCACACTGTAGGTGCACTTGGTCTCTTTATGGTGTATAGGTAACAGCCCGCACAGGGTTAGATTATGCTTCTATATATGTGAGGAGATGATTAACATAGAGTTGGATAAAAAGCTGCAGGGATAAGCAAAGTGAGCTATAAAATGACGTCATCAGCGCTACAAGACCAAATATGAGTCATCCACAAGTTTAGCAGCTTTGATGATGAAAACATCAGCAGTAAACTAGGCTAATCCACTATAATCCACAAAGTCAAACTGCCCTAAACCAAAGCAGCGTGTGCAGAAATAACTTTAAATGAACACGAGCTAATCGTGTCAGACTACGCTAAGCGCAAATATAAATGTGAGTTATTAAACCTTACATGGTGTAGTTCATGTAGCTCGTAGGAAACATTCTGTTTTGGGGGTTGCACAAAACTGCATAAAACTCTGCTGGATCTTTACAAATTGGTTTTGTGTCACAAAACTTTGGCGGAAAGAAAGAGAAAGTATTACAGACAAGGTCCCCTTACTGCAACTCTATCCAATTCTTCCTTTCTTTTTTGTCTTTTAACATTCTTTCCTTTTGCTCTCTCTACTGTGCTTTCCTTCCTGCCTTATTGCTTCTAAATCCCCAAAACAACTCTACAATTCCACTCTTTTTCCTTCATCTTCTTATGACCTTTTCCTCTCTCTCTCTCTGTCTCTCTCTCTCTCTCTCTCTCTTGCTTTCCACAGCTTTCTTCTCTCCATCCCCTTTGTGAGGCACAGCTGAGGATAGATCTCATCTCTGACTGGCTGATTGAGTTACTGTGGCTGTCCCTATTGATAGCGCAATGCCCTCGCTCTCTCTCTCTCTCTCTCTCTCTGTCTTTCTTCCTCACACGCTCATACACACACACACACCCATACAGATACACACAGTGGACAGCTTTGCGGGGGATTGAGACAGCATTAAATGGAGGCAGAGACAGACAGCTAATAATGACATAGACCCTCCACGGAGATGCAGCCACAAAACCCACCATTCAATATGCATGAAGGCTGGCTGACTGGGTGCTGGTTGCTACAATCGCCCAATAGAAAACCAAAAATGCCTGATTGATAGTATAGCCGTAGTTATGACATATAGCTTCATATTCCTATTCAGACTTTATACATATTCAGTTTAACAGCTCGTCCAGGTCCTCTGTCGCCTGGCTGATTAGTGCACAGCACTTCTGCAAGTGTCAGAGGTCACCAGCTGTGTTTTGGCTCTTTAGCATCTGTATTCTGGTCAGTCAAAATATTCCTCCATACTCCTTCTGTAAAAACTGTGTGAAGTTTTGCAGCCAATTTTTATGCGTGTTTAACATTTTGAATTCTGCGGTTAAGATGATGTGAACACATTTGCGTCTGCTGGCAGTTTTGAGCGCATTGGTTGGGCTGTCACTTACATTACTCTTATTAGCAGCTCTCGGCAACCCATTTAACCCTAGTGAATGGTAATATATTGATTTAAAAAATGCAAACAGTAGGAATTAAAAAATATTAGTATGTGAATAATACAGAGGAAGTGAAAACGAGAAAATGGCAGTACAGCAATAAAATTACATGAAAATAGAAAACACAAAACCTGTTGAAGAACATTGAAAAAAAAAATACAAGTTTAATTAGTTTAATTTGTTAAAACTAACACTCATCTGAGCAAATGACCAAATAGTTTCAAAAACTACTATAATTGATTTGTTTATAATATTGTAATGTAATATGTGTTGAACTTTGTTAAAGTTGCAAAACTTGAGGTTCACACCACACAAATTCATCCAATAAGAAAAACCCATAATTCCTGACTGTCCTGAAAGCTTCATTTTTCATTACTTCCTTAACATGTTTGCAACAACATGTAATATATTAAATTTATCCATGTGGTTAGACAAAGTACAAGGCTACCAAGCAAGTGTTTGACCAGCATTCATGTTTTGCGGTGGGTGGGTGTTGTCCACTCAAGGCCTAACACAGCTGGCTGCTTTTTGGGAGGGTGGTCATAGCTACAGCACAGTTTTTTGGCCTACAGCCCCTGTTTTCACTCAGGTCTACTGTAGCAGTGAGAACATAAATGGATTAATGTATTTTTGTACATTAAAACAGTTTAAAAGTTCCAAAATAGATCCATAAGAGCATGGAAATCTGTAATATGTCTCATGTAACAGCTACATTACCGTGTTGGTTGGTGTGATGGTGGCAATGAATCAAAAATCTACTTGCAAGATCAGGAAATTATGTGCATGCATGCAATTTATTTGACCTCAACTGCACTGACAACAGTTAAATCAAGACCATTTGGGGAACTATCCTGCCTGATGACATGGGTGGAGGTAAGAAACAGCTTCCAAATTACTTTGTCACACACACAATCATTTTAGTTCTGGCACACACACACACACACATACTATCAGGTGACCAGAATCAGGTGACTCTTGTACTCATCAATCACACTCATACAAGTCACCAATCACAGCCAATCAAGAAAATGAGGCAGTCTTTATAATCTGACAAGCTCTCAATCACAAAGCCACTACTGCCAGTTATGCTATTTGCTGCTATTTACTACATGTTGCTGTTACTAGCTGTGATGATTGATTTCTCCCGAGCTCCCCAACTCCTCCTGTTCTATCCATCCATCCCTCCATTTTACACACTTATGCTGTTGAAGGTCACAGGGTGCTGGAGCTTATCATAACTGCTGTGGATGAGAGGCGGAGTACATTGTGGTTTAAGGGTGAAGCACAGGGCAAGCATGTTGGTAATTTTACACGTTTGCCATATTTTACTTTCTCTGTTACTTTGCTAAATGCTGATATTTCAAAAATCAAATATTCAGGTGATACAGCCACCTTAAAATTCAATCTTTCGCCTGCTAACACATACATCTGAATGTAAAAGAGACAGTCATTTTTTAATTTACTGGTAAAAGCCGTCTTCTCCTGAGACTGTACTCCCAGCAGAGACATACATTTTTTCTGTGCAACTTAATTGCTAGACCAGTTAAATAAAGTTAGTTTCAACAAAAAAAAATTCAAGTCTCTACATGCTGTTTCAAGTCTCTACATGTTGATTTTAATAGCATACTGGAATGAACTGAAACTTGTATGCTAGGCTGGACAGTAAGGAGGGAGAGACTGATTTATACAGGTTGGCGAGGCAGAGA
>VXCM01007148.1:7792-34766 GCA_014773175.1 Lucifuga dentata
CTCTCTCTCTCTCTCTCTCTCTCTCACACACACACACACACACACACACACACACACTTGGCCGTCATCCCACCGTCTAGCAGGATGAGGCGGTAGCGGTTGCGGCACTCCAGCGAGCGTTGCAGAATGTCCTGCAGCGTCCTGTAGAAGAGCAGAACCTGCTGCCGGCGCTCAGGCTCCCCGAAACCGGCGCTGCTCTCCTGAGACATGCTGTACAACGTCAGCAGAGGTGTGGCGTACTCCAACACACACTCACAGGCCTGCACACACACACACACACGCAGATAAATAATGAAGCATTGTGGAGCTATTTTATTAGATATTGGCTGATTTTTTTTTACTCTGCTCCTGATGAAATTTCTCATTGGGTCATGCAGAATTTTTTTTTTTTTTTTTGCACAAACTATTCCAACACTTTGAACACTGAAATTTGGAAGTTAATGTTTATTGGACATCAGGTAGATGGCGCTTTGTGGCCAGCAGGTGGCGGTAAGGAGGCGCTGTAGAAAGGTGAGGAGCTGTGGGTGAAGTCACTATTCTGAAACTGACAGCAACGTCTTTGAATCCACATTATGCAAACTGTTTAGTCAGCCAGCTTTTTTTTTTTTTTAGACACGATGACTCCACAGTTTGGTACATTTGTACACGAGGCGTTTCTTTCATCTTAAAGTCCACGTCCTTGGTTTAGAAAAATCAGAGATCATCAGCAGAAATCGCTTTCATTTTTACAGCCTCATAACTCTCAGTAAAATGAGTTTTTCCCTCCATCAATCACAGTGGGAACCGTCCAATATTAAAGATAATGTTGATTTGAGCTTTAGGTTCAGACCTTCATGAGACGCTAAAAATCATCTTTTCTGCGTCGTGACTGTAAATGCTGCCATCTATCACCGATAATCACTTTGAAGTGATCGGCTGCTATTTTTGGTATCGGTTTCACAAGAAATTCGGTTTGCTTTGAAAACATTCTCAAACTTTCTCTTTCTTTAACTGGAGAAATTATAAAAGTGGTTTTGATTGCAGTTATTTTTAGATTTGACATATCAAACACTTGGAATATAGAACACGTTGAAATGTTATCCTGAAATACTGAAAAAAAATATACTCACACTCTCTCTCTCTCTCTCTCTCTCTCTCATATAAGACGTACAATTTACAAATCTGATCAAAGAAAAAAATACCAGCCCACTGAGACTCTCAACCCACGTCGCAATAAAAAAGACTGAAACTGAGTAGAATTACAGCATCAGTTAAATCTCAGCAGCAGCCAGGTCAGAATGCAGTTTTCTTTTGCTTTTATGGAATATTGACTGAATATTTTTTACTCTGCTCCTGAGGGAAATTTCTCATTGGGTCCTGTACAAAATTCTTTTTTTTTTTTTTTTTNTTTTTTTTTTTTTTTTGTATAAACTATTCCAACACTTTGAACACTCTTGTGGACACACAAAGTGGAAAAAAAATAGATTATCAATTATCTGCTGAAAATGTGATTAATAACAGATTTTCTTAGCTATGACAAGGCCGTGATCAAAGACCAGTTTGCAATCCGAACTGCAACATGTGATTTGAAATTGATATACTGTATATGCACATAAATACATATGAGAGGTGAAGCATATATATATATATATGCAGTTCAATACAAAAACAACACTAACTACAGACTCAAAACCTGCCACAATGTCAACAAACAAGCACAACATTCTCCTAAAAGCAGATGTATTGCAGCTGTGTTGCGTTAGATTGTTGAGGTGGACATAATAAGTTGTTAACATGATAGACAGGATCCGTGTCCAGCGTGTTCTCTGCTTCCTGTTCCGTTCAGAAAGCAGTGTTTTCTCTCTCAGTATACATCACTGAGTACTACGGAAGAGGATTAGGGCCACTTGAAAAAAAAAAAAAAAANAAAAAAAAAAAAAAAGAGTTAGAGTTCTGAGCTTAAAGTCAGAATTCTCTTTTTTCTCAGAACTCTTCTTGTTTTTTTCAAGTGGCCCTACTCCTGTAGAGCACAGAGAACAACAGATGGAAATTATACTCTTAACAACTTTTATATTCTCGTATCTAGATGGTTGAAGTTGAATCGCTGGACTGGAAAGAATAACTTGAAAACATTTCACCATTCATCCGAAAAGCTTCTTCAGTTCTAACATTTATTCCCAAAAGGCCGACAAGTCCAATAACGTGTCGGTTTCACCACATTGTGGAATGCAGGAGGAGACATCAAGGTCAGGACAGGAAACCTGCTCTCCGCTCACTGCATTCAAACCAACGACCTTCCACTCCAGTGACTCAGCTTTAACGTTCTATAACCCTTATGACCTGGATGACTGAGATGTTTTACTCTCGTTCCGTATTTAAGAACAGTTTTAACATTTTGCAGGATTTTCATTGTAATTCTGGCAAACGATTAAACTCAGTCAGAGAAACACAGCAATGAATATCCAAATGATTCCCCATGGCAAATCAGCTTTGCCATGACCAACCTGCTAGCTGCTAGCTGGAGCTAGCCTGGCTAATGAACAAAACAAGCATAATGCACAGTGAGGGTCTCTAACTATTACACTATTATTAAATACTAAAACTAACTGCAAAAAAAGCTTTTTTTTTAAATAATCTGACTGTTCCTGTTTCATATTCTGAACCCTTTACAATGAACACCTACCTTCCCGTTCTCATCCAATACGCTGTAGACGGTATGCTTGTAGACACGCCCCCTGACCCCTGCCCTGTCTATCTCGGTGTTGGGCAGGTTGTCGTAGAAACGGATGTTGTCATCCTCGTCCTCCAGCTTGTGAGAGATGTTGGCGTTGAGAGGGATGAGGATGAAGAGCTTCCTGGAGCCACGCCCCTGGAAGGGACCGGCCTGATGCGAGGTACGAAATGCTGCAATGGACTCCTCCAATCCTGAACCAGCAAAGAAACCCAAACTTAACTTGATATTACAGGTGTAAATACTGAATTTGGTTCAGTTTGTTCTATAGTTACAGATAAGTCCATTCAGATGAACAGTGTGTAGTTTGAACTTTTGTGTTTTGGTGTTACTGACGTGGCAGCACCAGGCGGAGGTAGCCCAGGTAGAAGGACCAGGCCAGGCCGTGTGCCACGTTCATCTTCCTCCCCTCACAAATGTCTGACAACTCCACCTCAGACGGACCCTGCAAACCCACACAAACAGCTGGAAGGAAGTCATGACCCCCCNTACTCAGGAGCCTGCAGATGTCTTTACAGGTGTGGGGAAAGGTAAGGAACATCCCTGCCCCCATGCTGCCCCATGCTGCCCCATGCTGCCCCATACTGCCCCCATGCTGCCCCATGCTGCCCCCTCCTATGGGAGGCATGATGACCACATTTATAGATTTTTGGATTTGAATCATCAGCAGGGATTCTCTGGTCTCTTTCAGATAAAAACATATTTCCACATATTTTCTAAATGCAGAAATGCCAATAATATATGAATTACATTTATTTGATACTTCAGGATGTGCAGCTATTATTATTATTATTATTATTATTATTATTATTACTAAGGGACCGTCTTCTTTGGCCAAAAACCCAACTCCTGTAAAATATTATATATTATTGTGTCCCAGAAGATGACCTTTCTTATCAAGAAAGATTCTCCTTGAACACTCGTTGTCTGTTCAAAAGCTATATTTTCACTTTGTAAGATTTAAATTTGTTTAAAGATTTAAGATTTAAATTAACTAGAATATATTTTGTAATGGGCATGCTCAGTCGAACTCTGTATGTTAATGTCTCATCACTGTTAATGCTCTTCTTCTCAAAGCTCTTTTGCTTTAGTTTTTTTTTTGAAGTCCGTCACGTGTTGGACTGACGGTTAGCCGTGCTCCAACTGAATTACATGACATGTATGAAGATTTTCTGAAGAAGTGTTCCAGACATTCTCAAAGTGGAAACATGGTCAGCGTGACCCAGGACTGGTTGCCCTTTTTTTCCCTAGCTTCACTGTTAACATGTCATGCTGATCCACATTCCTTTATACACATAATTACTCCAAAACACCCATTTAAAGGACCATGCCTGTTGTTTTACCGTGTCATTTTTTTGTGTGTGTGTTTTTGAATTAAAAAAAGCTGAAAAAACACTTCTTATCTTCCAGGCAGCCATCAGTTCATTCATTTTTAGAAGGTTTTGATACCAATTTGAAAAGATTAATGGAACCAAAAGTCAAGCCTGATTGGAAAACACTGTATTAGCGTGATAATGATATGATGTCATTAATAGTAAAATGGACTTAAATAGATAAATGTTGAAAGATGATTCTGTGTCAGAATGCTTCTGTTTTTTAGATTTATATCTGAGCCTTGTGTTTTCTGCAGGAAAAAGAGGAGCGGACATTTTGTGTGTTTGTGGGCCTTTGCCGTGGATCTCACCAGGACACCCAGGGTTTTCAGCAGCGGGTAGAGAGCCGAGCTCAGAAGGAGGAGTTCCCACGGGAGCTCTGGCAGAGGATGTCCGGCCAGGTGGAGCAGAAGGCCGGCCGACCCCGCCGCCATCAGCGTCCTTCCACCCAAACCACAGGCTGGCAGCATGCGGCTCATCAACGCCCCGCCTCCATACCTGGGAGAGAGAGAGACAGGTAAAAGAAAACACTGATACCACAGTACACGATCCTAGAATTTTATTTGTTGGGTCAGTAGGTCAAATTTAGTTTGGAAATCTGCTGGACGGAGCGCAAAGTTTATGTTATATTAATACACAAGTACTGATGGCAAAATATTGTATATTCCAGTGTGTTTATTAGTAAAATGACAAATCGTGCACAAAGGGATAAAAGGAGACGAGAGAGAGAGAGAGAGAGGCAGACAGACAGACAGGCAGACGGGTGGACGGACAGACAGACAGGCAGACGGGCGGATGGACAGACAGGCAGACAGACAGACAGACAGACAGACAGACAGACAGACAGACAGACAGACAGGCAGACAGACAGACAGACAGACAGGCAGGCAGACAGACAGACAGGCAGACAGACAGACAGACAGGCAGACAGACAGGCAGACCTGGTGTTTGCGTGGTGCAGCATCTCTTCAGACAGCAGACAGATTCCAAGCAGCAGAGGGCCCAGTGTCAGCTTGAGTATCTCCACGGCAACCCAGCCAAATAACCTTTCAGGAGACAGGCGCAGGACGCCTGCCATCGCTATGGCAGCCAGCACGGCAGCACATGCTTTGGGTAAACTCCCACGAGGCCGAGGGATGAGAACATCCTCATCTCTGAGGCTCTGCATCTGTGAGGGAGAGTTCACCTGGTGTCAAGGAAAACTTAAAAAAAACAAAAACACCCAGGATGTGCTGCCGTTAAAGGGCCAATTCACCTTTTCAAAACTATTTTTAAAGCACCATACCACCCATTTTGCATGTTTGAGCCTAATATATTCAGTTTTCATACATGTTACGTTACTGACAATCATTTCTCAAAGGATAAAACCGTATTTCAGCTTTCCTGATATTTTGCTAAATCTCTTAATCTTTCAAAATCAAATATTCAAGTGATACACCCACCTTAAAAATCCATGTTTCTCCTGCTAATAGTTACACAGCCTTATGAAGTCACGGTCCTTTAAATTTTTCCATAAACGCAGGTCTTCTTTTGGGACTATATTCCCCGGTGGAGGCATACATTCACTCCACGCTTTTTATTGAGCTTAAACACTAAAATTACATAACTTCTAAAAAAACCTGAATACACGTCTTGTTGGTGATGATGGATTACCTATCCCAAGAACGTTTACAGTATCAACAAGTTGATTTTAATAGCAGAATGAACTGAAACCAATGGAGGTCTGGAAGGTAGGAAAAACATTTTTAATTCACCTTTCCAGTAGTATGCTTTGGGAAATGATTGTCAGTAACAAAAATGTCCTCAGTAAAATGTTGATTTATGGATTTACTTTTATGTAAATGATATGTTAGTACTTTTCAACAAAACTGTTAATACGTATAAAATATTTAGCACTAAGCTGATATTTAAGCAGGTTCTCGTCTAGTTCCAAAAATGAACAAATTAAATGCAGGTTGTGATCGCTTATCTAAACAGGAAAATCAGGAAGTTAGAGCATCTGCTCTCTACCTGTTTGTATTGTCTCTACCTGAGCTTTAGACGATGTGTTACGGCGAGATAAAAAGAAAATAACCATTATTCTAATCCCACCAAGATGCATTTAAACTTTATTTTACAGTTTTATTGAGGCACTCACCGTGATGTGTTTGCTGTTATATATAGAGATTTCCTTTGTCTTCCTCTTCCTTCCCCTCCTGGTTTTGTTTCACTCCCTCTCTCCACCCAACCCATCACCCCAACTCACTTTTCATTTCCCGTGAAACTTGCTTTCTGTCCAGATTCCAGAGAACAGCAATAAAAGGATTGCAAACGAGAAACGATGAAAACTAAACCATAACGGTGACAGATTTTCTCAAGCCGTGATGCAGCCATGTTGTGTCGATATTTTTTGTGCATCTTGGTGAAAATCAGTGGCACAAGTAGAAACAATACCATAAAAAAAGAGAATATATATGGTTAATGCAGCGTACTTTCACTATGAAGAAGTAGTCTTGTGTTTGTGAAGTGAAACCAAAACGCTAAAATCGCCCACGTGACGTTCTCCTGCCAAGACTTTAGGCTGAAATTGACAAACACATTCTTGAGCTTCGTAGGTTTCAAATGTCAGAATAGTACAAATGTAATACAACACTAATAGTAAAAAACACGCGCTATCACTTTCTGTTGTGACAGATTTGTGACAGATGATGGTTAAATTCTGTATAATAAGGGAAAAAACATATGTCTAATCTCATATATATATATATATATACACACACACACACACAGAATGNGAAAAAACATATGTCTAATCTCATATATATATATATATATATACACACACACACACACAGAATGTAACCATCATCTATTACTATACTGTTAGCATTAGCATATATATATATAGTATATATATATACATATATATATATATATATATACACACATATATACAAAGGATGTGCAGCGTCATGTCTGAAGTTATTTGGATGAGTGGTTCTCAAATTCAGCTGTGCCAGTAAAAAGTAGTCCACACACGGCGGGATACGCTCCGCTCCACAGGCGCTGATGGCAGGCTGCAGCGCACATCATAAAGTCCGGCTCAGTCTGAACAGGCACGTTTTCAGTGGGCACTGCACTTGTGTGTGTGTTGTGTGTGTATTTATGTGTGTATATATATATGTACTGTATAGTTATATATATACATTTATATATAAATGTGTATATATACATATATGTATATGCACATATACGTGTGTATATACTGTATATGTGTGTGTGTGTGTGTGTGTGGAGACACACACATACAGTATGTATAAATCCCCAGCAGCATCTAGTTCCTCTTCACTGCTGATGTTGATGCTCTTTTAACACCATTTGTGTCATGTTTGATCCATGATATTCTGAGACCTCTACGTCAACATGATCAGTTATTGATCAAAACGCCTATTATATCATATCTAAAAAAAACAAAATGTTCCAGTTTAAATCTTCTTCTTTTTCTTTGGGCTTTCCCTTCAGGGGTCACCACAGCGAATCATCTGCCTCCATCTAACCCTATCCTCTGCCTCCTCTTCTCTCATACCAACTAACTTCATGTCCTCTTTCACTGCATCCATAAATCTCCTCTTTGGTCTTCCTCTAGGCCTCCTGCCTGGCAGTTCCAACCTCAGCATCCTTCTACCGATATGTTCACTATCCCTCCTCTGTACATGTCCAAACCATCTCAGTCTGGCCTCTCTGACTTTATCTCCAAAACATCTAACATGCGCTGTCCCTCTGATGTACTCGTTCCTGATCCTATCCATCCTCGTCACTCCCAAAGAGAACCTCAGCATTTTAGTCTCTGCTACCTCTAGCTCTGCCTCCTGTCTTTTCCTCAGTGCCACTGTCTCTAAGCCATACAACATCGCTGGTCTCACCACCGTTTTGTACACCTTTCCTTTCATTCTTGCCGAGACTCTTTTGTCACACATCACACCTGACACTTTTCTCCACCCATTCCAACCTGCTTGCACACGTTTCTTCACCTCTTTTCCACACTCTCCATTGCTCTGGACTGTGGACCCTAAGTACTTAAAATCCTCCACCTTCTTTATCTCTATTCCCTGTAACCTCACCATTCCACTTGAGTCCCTCTCATTCACAGCCATGTATTCTGTCTTGCTGCGGCTAACCTTCATTCCTCTCCTTTCCAGGGCATATCTCCACCTCTCTAGGTTTTCCTCCACCTGCTCCCTGCTCCCACTTATTTTTAAGAAGAAAAATACATGAAAAAATGTATATTTTTGTTTTATAAAAAAAAGTCCTGTTGAGTTAAATAAACCTGATGTTCCAATATGATACAAAAAAATCATATATACAAAAATTCTTTTCAGAATTTATTTTTGGAATGTTTTTGGAGGGTTCAATACAGAAATAAATTGCAAAAAATTAGAATTTTTTTGATAACTATGTCAAGGGCCAGGCTTTAAAGGGTTAATATATGGTCTGAAGTGATATAATAATGTGTCTGTACATCATTTCATAACAGGAATAACAGGTCAAGCAAGTTCCAACGATGGGGATGGGAGCGATTCTATGTGTTTTCAAGGCATTTCCTTAGTCGTGTGTGCGTGCTCGGTGGTGAGGAAATATAGGCTCGGTATCCATACCAAAGGTTCATGCATATTTTATTCAAGAGTAAAAAAAGTGGATCGTCCCATGGGGCATGCTTACAGTGTTAGTGACTGGGGAGTCAAAACTGAGAGAGAGAGAGAGAGAGAGAGAGAGAGAGAGAGAGAGAGAGAGAACCGTGGCACAATGTCTATGGCACAGGGTCTCCCAGAGGGGTTCACCTCTCCCAAAGAAGCACAACAAGATCAACCAAGGAGCAACGCAACATGAAGAGCAACCAGCAGAGAGAGAGAGAGAGAGAGAGAGAGAGAGAGCTTAAATATTAAGAATAATGTCCATAATAAATAGAATCATAATAATCATAGAATCATAAATATTATCAAATAACAAGAGGAATCATCAAGAATTATGATCAGAGTACAACTTTTTTCCTTTAAATGGTGACAGCAACACACCGGCTCTTCTGTTAAAATGTGTCTTGCTGCTTTTTGCTTTGAACAGCGCAGTTTTAACCATGCAATCATGCTGCGGCTGCCTGAACGCCTGTGCCTCTGGATATAATATGGCCATTCATCAACGCTAGTTTAATATTTGTTACCATTATTCATATTTATCATTAAAAACAACTCCTGTACATCGACAAAGAAGAGAGGAGAGAACGTGGACCGACACTTTGAGTAGAAGCGTTCTGTCGTTCTGTACAGCGCCAAAAGAAACCGCGACGTGTCCGTGAGAAAACGATGAAAAATTAAAAAACAAAAATATAACACAGGATGGATACAAAAATAAATAAATTAAATTAACCCTTATGTACAAAATAAATTATTCATTATTCCTCAGTCCATTTATATTAGCCAAAAAAAAAAAAAAAAANAAAAAAAAAAAAAAAAATCCTACCATAGCGAAACACAGAGCACAAATATAATCTTCACATTATTATCAAAGAACTTAACTTTGCATGCATTGATGCGTTAATATAAATGCTTTACAAAGACCCTTTTTCCCGCCTTCACCTGAAGAGTCCGTTTCCTCTGGAAAATAGCATTTCTGCGTTTTTGGGGACCGGCGATTCCCAGCCGTCGCTGCTGTTCAGACGCAGACGGCGAGAGAAGAAAGGATGTAGAAATAGAATAACTAGAGTATGACTTCACATTTCTGCNTCCTCCTCCTCCTCCTCCTCCTCACATGAAGAATCCTACTTCCTCTACACTGAATGCTCTTCCCGTGTGTAATAAAACCTCTCTGTCTGGCCTATTTACACGCAGCAGGCGAGGAGAAACACTCCAAATGTGATCTGGGACCAGGGGAGGATCCTCCAACCAAATCCTCCAACCGAATTCTCTGATCGATGTCAACAAGTGGAAGATGGATGCAGTGCGGTGCTACAAAAGTGAAAAGAAATCTCCTCCCAGGAATAAACGGACGGCGCGGGCGCAGATTGGAGTGCAGCTGAGATTCAAATCCACCAAATCCCTGCGGCGCGGTGAGTNCGGCGCGGGCGCAGATTGGAGTGCAGCTGAGATTCAAATCCACCAAATCCCTGCGGCGCGGTGAGTAATAAGCCGCCGCATGTCTTCCCGTTACACGTTTCTTGCTGGTTATATGGCTGACAGCGAGATTTGGTGTGTTTTTGCAAATGAAAACGCATTTTCATGTTGAAGCAACATGTGCACGCAAAATCCACACAGTCCTTATAAAATCAATTTCATAACCACCCGCAAGTTTGATTCCACTTCCTGTTGAGATGCAAACAGGAAGAAGAAATATATATTTATATATATATAATGGAATCATTTATATATGCAGGCTGTGTCATTTTTAATGTGCCCCCCCCCCGCAGACACGTCACCCCACCCCAACACAACACCAACACGCCATGTCATGCTGACAGTCGACCCGCTGAGCCCTGACGCACACGCTGAATGGTAGCTCCTGTTTAGCATCGGGAGTGGGAGTTCGTTGTTTACTTCCTGTTTCCTGTGCAGGTACGTCGGATTTGTCGTCCTCTTAATAAGGTTCTGGTCAGTCCAGCAAGAGACTCGGCCTTCGTGGAAAAGTCCGGATACACTCACGCCTTTACATACAGCTGGGGGGGGGCAACGGGAAAGGGTACGTAATAGTGTGTGTGTGTGTGTCTTTGTCCATTTCTGTGTGCTGGCTTGTTGCATGTTTCGTGTTGTTGATATACTGTTTGTGTGTGTGTGTGTGTGTGTGTTGCACCTGTGTTTCACTTTATATATGCCTATGTACACGTATGTATAAATGTGGTACCATGTCAGTGTTGTAACTGTACATATGTGTGTGGGCGTGTGCATGTGGACGTTCATCACTGTATATTGCTGTTGCTGTCGGTTCCGTTGGGCTCGCCCATGTTCATGCGGCCCATCGACAAGCCCACGCTGTTAACGGCGTCGCGGCGCGGCGGCATCCGCTCGTTGATCCGGTCCAGACCCTTCGCCTCTTCAAAACTGCTGATCCGATGCTGAGGGGAGAAGCCTCGGATGGCTGCGGAGACAGGCAGGCACGCGCACACACACACACACACACACACACACACACACACACACACACGCAGAGTTATTATTTAACAAAACATTTAGTAGAATCTTGTGTAGCCGAACCCCCCGGGAGCTTTGAAGGACATATTCAGAGCACCAAAATGGATTAAAAATCCAGACCAACTTTTATTCATTTATGAAAAGTGCATGTATGCACATTAAAAAAAAAAAAAAAAAAAAATCATATTGTCTTATTCTGCTTTCAAATGTGCTCATTCAACTGCACAGGTAAGGAAATGAATGATTTCACTAAGTTAAAACACTTTTTGTCCTGATTTAGCTTCAAAGCTGATTTTTGCTCCTTTAAAGCTGAAAGTCATTTTGGGGGTTTGGATAAACAAAACGCTCGCATATATAAACAAACACAGGATAAACACGCATGTAACATGTTTACACACATCAGCCAGAGTTCATCTGTTGTCAGAAAGCTACACTAGGATTGGTTTGATCTTGTAAATGTGACCAAACCATTTCGACAAACAGTTTATGGAATGAAGCGCGTTTGCACAAAGCAGTCATTCATACGTCTTTAGAGGACCATACCAACCATTTTGCATGTTTGAGCCTAATATATTCAGTTTTCATACATGTTACGTTACTGACAATCATTTCCCAAAGGATAAAACCGTATTTCAGCTTTCCTGATATTTTGCTAAATCTCTTAATCTTTCAAAATCAAATATTCAAGTGATACACCCACCTTAAAAATCCATGTTTCTCCTGCTAATAGTTACACAGCCTTATGAAGTCACGGTCCTTTAAATTTTTCCATAAACGCAGGTCTTCTTTTGGGACTATATTCCCCGGTGGAGGCATACATTCACTCCACGCTTTTTATTGAGCTTAAACACTAAAATTACATAACTTCTAAAAAAACCTGAATACACGTCTTGTTGGTGATGATGGATTACCTATCCCAAGAACGTTTACAGTATCAACAAGTTGATTTTAATAGAGAATGAACTGAAACCAATGGAGGTCTGGAAGGTAGGAAAAACATTTTTAATTCACTGTTCCAGTAGTATGCTTTGGGAAATGATTGTCAGTAAAGTTACATGGATGAAAATTGAAGATATTAGGCTCAAACATGCAAAATGGGTGGAATGGTCCTTTAAACGAGTTTTGCCCCTGTGAAGTTTTTTGAGAGTTTGAGTTTTTTTTTTTGCTTATTTCTCATAGAAGCAAGCAGGATAAAAGCAAATTTTACATGAAAGGTCAAAGGTCAGGTGTCTGGTTTCTTCTCTCTCTCAGTTTGAGTCTTTTGAAGTTCAGCCAGTATCCACGCTATAAATTTTGATGACATTACATGGTAAATTTTGTTTTGTGATGATGAACTTGGCATGTTTAAACTTGCTGTTATATGACACAAAGTTTCTCAAATTAGACTCAAAGTCGACTGAATAAAAGCTTAAAACGGAGACGTATCATCAAAGCCCATGAAAAGAGGAAGAATCCTTCAGCTAATCTGCTTTTTAATTACCTTTACATACAAGCAGCTACTCACAAACACGCCTCATATCTAACACGCAGCTACATACACAAAAAAAATTATTAACAGAACATCAAATTCCCATAATTTATTTACTGAAACAAATTATGGACTGTAGTTCAGACAAGTTCAAACATGATGTGACTACAGTTCACTACAACGTGCACACCAGCGACTAATTCTACACACATGATTTACACAAAAATACCATGACAGCAATCTGTTCAGCAGCACAGAGAACCCGGCCGAGTCGCCACGGGTTTCAGGATGTTTTATACAGTACACTGATAAATTCTTTCGTAGCGTTAAGGATCAATCAGTAAAATTCTTCAATTTATTAATTGTACAGATGAATTATTTTAATTATTTTTCATTCTGTCGTAGCTTGTAAAGAAACAGATTGATGTTCACCTTCTACAGAACTACAGAGCCTAGATATGCACACAAAGACGGTGACACAGTACACCTCGTAACGGGTCAAACCCCCCAACCCCGCCCCCACAGGCCTGCTCTTCTTTAGTGTGTGTGTCTGTGTGTGTGAGAGACAGAGAGTNACCCCGCCCCCACAGGCCTGCTCTTCTTTAGTGTGTGTGTCTGTGTGTGTGAGAGACAGAGAGTGAAAAATGGTGTGTGTGACGTGTGGCGTTTACTGGATATAATTTTGTGTGTGTGTTTGGTGGAAATGCATTTCCTGTTTCCTAAGAGAAGAAAAGTGTGTGTGTGTGTGTATATAAGATGTGTGTTTTAATATTTTAACGTGGAGGCGTCAGCGTGCAGCAGTTTGTTGAGCTTTGATGCTGTTAGAAGAGTTCCGTGAATTATTGATAAGTCAGATTATGACCACATGAGCATGGATGGCTGAGAGCGCAGCCATGCTGCACACACGCACACACATGTATGAGCTCACACACACACGCATGTACGCACACACGTTCGCGCACACAGTGGAATGAGTGGGATTTTACCTTCAGCGTCCTTAACTGTCTCGATGGCTTCTATGGCCTCAATGGTAGCTGAAGGATGGGCAGACAGAAAAGACCAGAGGAAAGGAAGGAGAAGAAAAGAAAGACAGGAAGAGACAGAAAATGACAGAAGAGTCCAAGAGAGAAGATGTAAAGGAAGAAGGAGGGGAAGCGGAGAGAGGAGTGAAGGCTGAAACATGCTTCTGTCAGATCAACATCTTAATGTGTGGATGCATTGAAGGGGATTCTGGGTAACAAAGCTCACAGACGCCAAAAAAATCTCACAGTACACTGCAAAAAATCTCACCGTACACTGCAAAACAATCTCACAGTACACTGCAAAAAATCTCACCATACACTGCAAAAAGCTCTCAGTACACTGCAAAAAATCTCACCGTACACTGCAAAAAAATCTCACAGTACACTGCAAAAAATCTCACTGTACACTACAAAAAAATCTCACAGTACACTGCAAAAAATCTCACCGTACACTGCAAAAAGCTCTCAGTACACTGCAAAAAATCTCACCGTACACTGCAAAAAAATCTCACAGTACACTGCAAAAAATCTCACTGTACACTACAAAAAAATCTCACAGTACACTGCAAAAACTCTCACCGTACACTGCAAAAAAATCTCACAGTACACTGCAAAAAATCTCACTTTACACTGCAAAATAATCTCACAATACACTGCAAAAAAATCTCAATACACTGCAAAAAAAAGCTCAACAATACACTGTAAAAACATCTCACAGTACACTGCAAAAAATCTCACCTTACATTGCAAAAAATCTCACACTGCAAAGAAATCTCACAATACACTGCAAAAAAAAGCTCAACAATACACTGTAAAAAAATCTCACAGTACACTGCAAAAAAAATCTCAGCAATATACACTAAAAAAAAAATCTCACCGTACACGAAAAAAAAAAAATCTCACAGTACATTGCAAAAAAAATCTCAGCAATACACTGTAAAAAAAAAATCTCAGTACACTGCAAAAAAAATCTCACCTTACACTGTAAAAAATCTCACAGTACACTGCAAAAAAAATCTCACAGTACATTGCAAAAAAAATCTCAGCAATACACTGTAAAAAAAAAATCTCAGTACACTGCAAAAAAAAACTCACCTTACACTGTAAAAAATCTCACAGTACACTGCAAAAAAAATCTCACAGTACATTGCAAAAAAAATCTCAGCAATACACTGTAAAAAAAAAATCTCAGTACACTGCAAAAAAAAATCTCACTGTACACTGTAAAAAAATCTCACAGTACACTGCAAAAAAAATCTCCCCAATACACTGCAAAACAAAATCTGACAGTACACTGCAAAAAAAATCTCGCCAGCACACTGCAAAAAAAAACAAAAACAAATTCATCAATACACTGAAAAAAAATCTCACTGCACTGCAAAAAAATCTCACAATACACTGTGTAAAATACACTGTGTAAAAATCTCACTACACTGCAAAAACAAATATTGCCAATACAAAAAAATCTCACCAATACACTGCACAAAATTTCACTGATACACTACCAAAAACATCTCTGTTTTTAACAAGTCTGTGTGTTCTTGATGGTTTCCAGCGCAGCTTATTTTTGTTGATACAGTAATAACTGTCTTATTTTACATAAAGGTAATATTACTCATTTCTAGAAAACTGTTGTAACAAGAGAAACTACACTGGGAGGAAGTGTAGTTAGGGTTAGGGTCCATCCCACTGGCTTGTTTTTGTCTCCTTGTTTGAAGAAAAATAAGTCTTAAACCCGCATTAAATAATACTTTTTTGATATTCACAATCAGGTTAGTCTCAACTACTTTTATTAGCTCGTTTCCAGTGGCAGAAAGCAGCTTTTTCTATTAAAAAACAGCTAACAACAGAGAGATGATGAGCTGGTGAAGAAAATACAGACTCGTTTTTTATTCAGGAGTTGGTGGAGAAAAACAAAGCTAAAAAGAGAACGAATATTGTATTTATATTCATCAGGTGGAGACATAATTGACTCCGGTGCCTTGCTAATGTGATAATGTGACACATCACATATCACTGACATATCACATAATGACATATGTGATATGTCAGGAGTGTGTGTTATTCAGATTTCTGTGATTAAGCTAAAAACACGAGCCAGTCGTATAAACGGACGAAATTGATGCAATTTCGTCATTTCTGTTGCTTAATCGTGGTATGAGGGAGGGCAAGGTGAGGAACTGCATGCAGATTATAAGAAAATAGATTGTTTGCATACTTGAGTCACAATTTTCAACAGCATCTCGATCATTTCCTTAGAATAAACAAACGTTCATTTATGTGGATTTTATATGACATTAAGCTGAGTATGATCAAAGTTTTAACGCGCTTATAAACTTATTAAATCAGCTTGTTTTGGTGTTAATTAACCTCTTAATAGCAAAAAAATGGATTAATGCAGCTTTGAGTGAGATTTGTTAAGATAGATGTTTGTTTCTGTCTTTATGTCAGATAAACTTTAGTTATTTATGCAGAAAAGGGTTATTATTATTATTACAGAATAATCTGAGTAACACCTAAAACACGACGCCAAACAGACGAAGATGGAGCCACTAGGCTGATCTTAATTATACACAAACACGTTGAGGCTAGCACGGTCGTGGTTTCAGGCTTCCTATACGCTGCTTACTGTGCATGTTACCACAGTGCAAGATATGAACGTCTATGCGTAACGTGCACGTGCACATGCACGCGCACAAAGACTCTCAGACACAAAAGCATGTTTCAGGCTTAAGACATGCAAGGCCTTCAGAGCAGCACTGAGGCCACGGCAGAGTCAGAGGGCACCTGGTGTTAGCAAGAGCTAGCATTAGCACACACATGTACAGACGCACATGCACACACACACACTTTTGCATGTCATTCTCTCATGCTGTCAATCTTGATCTTTTTGCGTTACTACCCCTCACTTACTATTCCCATCTTTCTTTCTCTCTCTCTCTCTAACACACACACACACACACACACACACACACCAGGCGGTATCCTCAGCACCAGTGAGGTGAGGTGGAGAGAGTGAGAAAATCAGCGAGGAAAGAGGGATGACAGGAGGAAAACACAGCAGCAGAGGAAGAAAAGGGAACGAGACGAGGAAGGAACCCAAGTATGGGCCAAAGCAGATTTGTTTCTGAATGTGTGTGTGTGTGTGTGTGTGTGTGTGTCTGTGTGCGTGTGTATGTGTGTGAGAGAGAGAGAGAGAGAGAGAGAGTTACTCACCACTCTGCAGTGTCTGTTTGCCTCCAGACAGAACTCCGCTGGGCAGCATACCTGTCGGTGTCAAACCCTTCAGGGTCAACACGTTCTCACTCTCCTCCCTGAAAGACAGAGACAGAGTAGGTGTGTGTGTGTGTGTGTGTGTGTGTGTGTGTGTGTATAAAAGTGAGAATGAGAGATAAAGAAATTACAAACTTCCTCCAAAAAAAGAGTCACATTTCAACATACGACATAAAAATGTTAACAAATGTGGAACCTTATTTCCACTGAACTTAAAGGACCATACCACCATTTTGCATGTTTGAGCCTAATATCTTCAGTTTTCATACATGTAACGTTGCTGACAATCATTTCCCAAAGGATAAAACCGTATTTCAGCTTTCCTGATATTTTGCTAAATCTCTTAATCTTTCAAAATCAAATATTCAAGTGATACACCCACCTTAAAAATCCATGTTTCTCCTGCTAATAGTTACACAGCCTTATGAAGTCACGGTCCTTTAAATTTTTCCATAAACGCAGGTCTTCTTTTGGGACTATATTCCCCGGTGGAGGCATACATTCACTCCACGCTTTTTATTGAGCTTAAACACTAAAATTACATAACTTCTAAAAAAACCTGAATACACGTCTTGTTGGTGATGATGGATTACCTATCCCAAGAACGTTTACAGTATCAACAAGTTGATTTTAATAGCAGAATGAACTGAAACCAATGGAGGTCTGGAAGGTAGGAAAAACATTTTTAATTCACCGTTCCAGTAGTATGCTTTGGAAATGATTGTCAGTAACGTAACATGTATGAAAACTGAATATATTAGGCTCAGACATACAAAATGGTGGTATGGTCCTTTATTGGCACTAAAATACTGTATATATTAGTTAGCACACACACACACAGACACACAAATGACCCACCGTAGAACAGAGAACATTTTGGCCATCTTCCCAATGGCACGGATCTTGTTTTTGATCACTTCTTTCCTGGCGGCTGCTGCACTCGCTGTAAAACATCATTATGCACCTTTTTTTTTTTTTAAATGAGAATTTACTTGTGACATTATTTCACATTGTTCATGTCAATCAGACTCAGAGTGACAACGCAAAGCTGCACCGTAAATCTTCAATCAGTAAACGACACAAATATATTCAACCACAATCTATAATCACTGAAATATACATTCAGGTATTTATTTCTGATGCATTAACCAGAATATTACCGTGACTCACCATCAAAGATCTCTTCTCCATCGTTCATGAGTTCATCGTCAGAACAGATACTCAGAACGTTGACGAGCATCTCCGTCACTGCCAGAGAGACAGAAACGCTGAGTCAGCTAAAAAAACTAAACTGCTGCTGAGCTCTGATTGGACCGGACCGTACGCTGCCACGCCTGGAGCGTGACTTTATGATGTGCGCCACAGCCTGACATTAACGCCCTTAGACGGGAACCTCTGCCGCCACACCCAGAGCGTATCCTGCCGCGCGGACTACTTTTTACCAGCACAGCTCAGTTTGAGAACCGCTCATCCAAACNATCCTGCCGCGCGGACTACTTTTTACCAGCACAGCTCAGTTTGAGAACCGCTCATCCAAACAACTTTCCACATGTGATGCTGCACTTCCTTGTGTCCTGAGCAACAAACCTGCTGAATATCAACTTCATACGTGATGGGTTCTATAGAGATTTCTCTTTACAGTTAAGATGTTGAAGTGTAATGATAGATACGTGTGAAACTTGTGTGTGCAGTGCATGTGTGTGTGTGTGTGTGTGTGTGTGTGTGTGTGTGTGTGTATGTGTGTGACTGAGCAGCTTAGCTACCTTTCTCTCCCACGAATGGCAGCGACCAGGTGAAGACGTCCATGAAGTTTGGCAGCCAGTAGGGATGAGGTGAGCAGTTAAACTGACGGATGTTCATTACGTTGTTCTCATATTTCAACACCGCAGCTAGACACACACATACACACACACACACACACACACACACACACACACAGATTTTTGCAGATGTCTCATACGCCTGTATGTTGTCAAAATTCAACAAATATAAGACAAATTGTACAGTTTGACAACATGTACCATGAGTTTATATCACCATCATTATCAATAAAAAAAACTGATTGTGTGCACATTGTGTATGTGCATGGAGGTGTGAGTCAGACCTTTGTTGTTGTAGACGTCCAGGTAGTTTGGAGCCGAGAAGATGGTGATGAGGGAAGGAAAACCTGTAGTCTGACTCTTTCTGTACATACGGTACCTGAGCAAAGAGAGAAACAACCCACCCACATTAGAGCTCTTCATGTAAACCTCGCTTCAGAGCCCTTTAAACCAGACCCACGTTAGAGCTCTTCATGTAATCCTAGATTCAGTCCTTTAAACAAGACCCATATTAGAGCTCTTCATGTAAACCTAGCTTCAGTCCTTTAAACCAGACCCACGTTAGAGCTCTTCATGTAAACCTCGCTTCAGAGCCCTTTAAACCAGACTCACATTAGAGCTATTCATGTAAACCTAACTTCATAGTCCTTTAAACCAGACCATTAGAGCATTCATGTAAACCTCACTTCAGAGTCCTTTAAAACAGACTCACGTTAGAGCTTTCATGTAAACCTCGCTTCAGAGCCCTTTAAACCAGACCCACGTTAGAGCTTTCATGTAAACCTCGCTTCAGAGCCAATTAAACCAGACCCATGTTAGAGCTTTTCATGTAAACCTCACTTCAGCACCCTTTAAACCACTCACGTTAGAGCTATTCATGTAAACCTCGCTTCAGAGCCCTTTAAACCAGACTAACGTTAGAGCTTTCATGTAAACCTCACTTCAGAGCCCATTAAACCAGACTCACATTAGAGCTCTTCATGTAAACCTCGCTTCAGAGCCCTTTAAACCAGGCTCACATTAGAGCTCTTCATGTAAACCTCACTTCAGAGCCCATTAAACCAGACTCACATTAGAGCTCCATGTAAACCTCACTTCAGAGCCCATTAAACCAGACTCACATTAGAGCTCTTCATGTAAACCTCGCTTCAGAGCCCTTTAAACCAGGCTCACGTTAGAACTATTCATGTAAACCTCGCTTCACAGCCCTTTAAACCAGCTCCCATGCTGTGATTGGACCATGTTTTCTTTTTCATTCTGGCACTGATAACACAGCTGCTTCAGAAAAAGAAATGAGATGGCTTTGCATTTAGAATTGGCACGTCTATGCTGCCCCCTGCTGGACAACATGAAATGAAAAACCCCTGATCTTTTCTTTTCACCGTGCTGTGATTTGATTTTAATGTGGCATGAAAAATTCATGTCACAATGAAAAACAATTAATTCAATCATTCAAACAAATAAACAGTTTGCACTATACCATGTTTTTAACTTAATTATGACACAGTAAATGCATGTATGTAAATGAAATACAAATGAAAAGATGTATTTTACAAACGTGTATTATATTTCACTCTATTTTTTATTTTAAAAAATAGAGTGAAATATAATATAAATATAATCTTCCATATACATCGTTTTCTGTGCAGCTTCATGTCGTATCGGTAAAAAAAAAGTTACTTCAACAAAAAAACCCCAATAGGCGTGTTGTTCGCTGTGATGGATTATTTATCTGAAGCGTGTTTCAAGTCTCTGCAGGTAGATTTTTACAGCTACTGTGCTAATGAACTGAAGCCAGTGACAGTGGAAGGTAGGAAAAACAATCTAAAATTTACCAATGACTTAGTATATTTTGGGAAATGGTTGTCAGTAACGTAACTTGTACATGGATTGTCTATATTTTGCTGAAACACCAGTATGATCCTTTAACAGGTGGGGTTCCTTTTAAAAACAGGAAGCGTAGTACAGTCAACTAAAATTCTTTTTTTTTTTCTTTTTTTTTTTTAAATTATTCTTGGCAGGTAATTTCTTCAGTGTATGGTTTGAGCAGGTTTGGAACCCAGACGAGCTCACAGCAGAAATACAACTTTTAGCCCAAAACGCCAATCAACAAGTCAAATCCTTTAACAGAAGCCAGGAACTAATTTGTAGATTAGAGACAAGTTTTCCTGTCCTGTATTTAACATCAATCCATCAAAATAACAGGGATCTAACATAAGTCACCTTTTTCTGAATGTCAGGCTCCTCTGTCAGACGATCTGTCATTCTTTGATAAAACTCTAACAGCATTAATAACCCTTCTGAGGTGATGGAAGGAAAAACACGGAGCGTCTTCCTCCTACAACGCTTCCGATTCCCCCGACAAAGAACAACGCGGAACACAAAATGTCAGATAAAATTACATGCTGTTCTCTTTAAGCCGAGAGGAGAAGCAGCAGATTACCCAGCATCCTGTGCTTCATGCGCCCTGATGATTGACAGCAGGTTGTTGGTCTGTAGAAACTCACACACTGCTGGATAACTGGAGAGAGAGAGAGAGAGAGAGAGAGAGAAAGAGTGACAGAGGGGAAAGAGACAGACAGGGGAGAGAGACAGACAGACAGACAAAGAGAGAGAGAGACAGACAGAGAAAGAGAGAGAGAGAGACAGACAGACAAAGAGAGAGAGACAGACAGACAGAGAGAGAGAGAGAGAGAGCGAGGAAGAGAGAGAGACATGTTGTGAACAGGGTTAAACCTCTTAGAAGACCATAAAACAAAAGTACAGGAAGTTCAGAATCACTTGTCGTTTAAATAATTCTTGCTTTTTTTTTTAAATTATATGAAACAAATGCCAAAATATAATTTTAAGATGTTTTATTTAGTATTTCAAAGTGTTTAAATGCTAAATAACAGTATTTTAGTGAGATTTAATCTCTTCTTTGTAAATATTCAGCATCAGTTTCATCAGGGAATAATCTAGAATTTCCTAATAATCTGTGGAACCACATCCAGCTTCTCTACATGAATCTGGAATCATCTACAGCTCATGTCAGGATTCTGGACTATTTAAATTAAATGTCTTCACTTTTACAGCTTCTTGCTAATTAATACTAACAGACATATAGAATCATTTTATACATATGAAACTAAACTAGTTTGACATTGATTCCGTGTGAAAATCAGTAGTGATTCCACACTTGTAAGCGGTGGTGTACGTTAAATCCGGGGTTTGGTTAAACAGGTAAATTAAAGGTCAGATTATTGGGGAGTTTTTCCTGGTTAGAGAGCGTGGGCTGGTCAGGAAGCGCTAACGTGTGGGTCTGTGAAGCCCTTTGAAACACTGGATGTGATCCTATAAAAATACATTTGACTTGACTTGGTGTTTCATGTCATGTATGACAGAGACCAGCAGGGGGCGCCGCTGAGTCCAGGCGGGTCTGAGAGGACTCACGCTGCCTGGTGCTGTGGGGCCGACGCATTAGTTTGGCGATTGATGCTGCATCTGCTAAACATAGAAAATCAGTGTGTTCACCATTTACAGCCTGTCATAACACACACACGTACACACACACACACACACACACACACACACATCACTTCCGCACCGATGCCGTCCGTCTTTAAACTGCAGCCTCTCGTCTTTACATTCGTCCATTTTTCTTCTTTCCATCTCTTCGAACAGCATCACCAGACTCCTGTTTCTCTCCTTCTTCTCTCACTGTATCTTAATATCACTCCATATCTGGCAGGAGTAGCTGGTCGTCATAGCAACAGAACTGTGCAGTCTCCCTGGGGATTGTGGGATATCGTTTCATGCTGAAACGGAACTGCGTGTGTGTGTGTGTGTGTGTGTGTGTGTGTGTGTGTGTGTGTGAAGTTGCTGAGATGGTTCGAGTCACAGCGATGGTTATTGGATCTGGGACGTGGTGTAACCGTGGCGTAACTGTGGCGTAACCATGACAGGAAGCATCTCTCTTCCTGTCACGCTACGATCCCACAGCGACACCCTGAAGTCCACCTCAGACTCGTTACGTCTCTGATCTGCGTGTGAAACACACAATCAGATCATCTAAACACACGGAATGAGCCAATCACAACTTATGAAGAAGCATCAAACACACACACACACACACACACACACACACACACACGCACGAGAACCTGCATGTAGCAGCTGGTGATTTCAAGGAATACGTGTGTTTATTTCTCTCAATATTACATTCACTCTGCCTGTTGGGATAACAGATTAGTTCATTTCTCTGTGGTTCGGTGTGCGTGTCCGTGTCCGTGTGCGTGTGCGTGTGCGTGTGGTGTGTACCTGTAGAAGTAGGAGCAGCCTCTGACTGTGTTGTGGCCAAAATACTCCTGGGTCTTCTCGTTGCCAAAGTCTTCCAGGGGGTCGGCCCACAACAAGTCACACATGGGCCCAAATGCTGGGGGCTCCTTGAACCGGTCCAACTAGGACATGCCATACACACACACACAAAGAAACACACACAAACACAAAAAAACACACACACAAACACAAAAAAACACACACACAAACAAGAAGAAACACGAACATAATCACAAACACTCATTTCAAAATCATCACCAAATAATCTGTGAAAAAATTGCAGAGTCATATAATCCAAAGATGCACACACACACATACACAAACACATATACAAAAACACAAAGAAACACACAGACATGCCCAGAACACACACAAACATTAAAGAAACATGAACATAATCAAACGCTCATTTCAAAATCACCAAAAAATTTGTGCTACACAAAATGAGTCATATAATCCACACGCGTGCATGCACGCACACACATACACACACACACATAGTATAAAACAAGCATAAAGAAAAGACACATGACACACAAACAGACACATACAAACACACTGTCAGAGAGAATGTCTCCATGGCAACCCTCACCACACAGGAGGGAGAAGATGTCACACCAGCAGATTCACCATGGAAACACTGCCATTAGACAAGGAAGTGTGTGTTCTCATGTCTCATATGTGCCTTTGTGTTCCGTGTTACCGTGAACACGTATGGCTGAAATATGTGACACTAATGTAGTTAAGAGTAGTGTGATCATTCATTCATTCACTCATTCATTCATTCACTCATTCATTCATTCATCCATTCATCCATTCATTCATTCATTCATTCATTCATTTAGTCATTCATTCATTCATTCATTCATTCATTCATTCATTTAGTCATTCATTCATTCAGTCATTCATTCATTTAGTCATTCATTCATTCATTCATTCATTCATTTAGTCATTCATTCATTCAGTCATTCATTCATTCAGTCATTCATTTAGTCATTCATTCTTTCATTTAGTCATTCATTCTTTCATTTAGTCAGTCATTCATTCATTTATTCATTCAGTTTTATTTGTATCTTGTTCCTGTTTCATCTCACTGAAACTGATTCTGTTTTCGTCTTTGCGTTCAGTCAGGGATGTTTTACACGTTTTCGTGCGCGTTGTACTACGATTATTTGTCTGTGTTACTGTTCAGGCAGTAATTAAATGATGGAATTAATAGGGTTCTGCGGTTCTCAGAATATATGCCATATGTACGTCAAACTCCGTGTAATTGTTGTATGAAAGAGTCACCAGGTGATACAACACATGTTCAGTAAAATAAAAAGTTTTGCGTTTAATTCAGCCAATCAAAATGATCCAATCGAATCATGGTGAAAATGAAAGACTTCCCGATGCATGAAATCTTTTCCTAAATTCCTAAATAATCATAAGTGAATCGCCATAGAGACACAGATGTACATAACTGACGTGTGTGTGTTTAGTAAAGACGTGTAGTGGACCTGAAACATTACTGTGTGTGCACGCGCATGTGTACGCACGGTGTGTGTGCGCACGCGTGTGTTGTCGTACCTTCTTGATGTCATCTAGTGTGTGTATCTCTGGTGAAAGCCCCCCATGCACACACAGGAACTGCTGGTTCATCAGAGCCGCCAGAGGCAAACAGTCGAAGGCCTCCATGCAGGAGTCGTACACCTGCTCCGAGTACTTTATCTTACCTGAGAGGACGACAAGCACGCTTTAGACACTTACAACACACCTGTCCTCTCACGTCTTCACCAAACACGCAGCTTTTACACGGACGGATCTGAAACGCTTCAGACACGCATGTAACAAATAAACACGCAGCTTTTACATGTATGTAACAAACACGCAGGCTTTTACATGTATGTAACAAATAAACACGCAGCTTTTACATGTATGTAACAAACATGCAGGCTTTTACATGTATGTAACAAATAAAGACGCAGCTTTTACATGTATATAACCAAACACGTAGCTTTTACATGTATGTAACAAACACACAGCTTTTACATGTATGTAACAAACACACAGCTTTTACATGTAACAAATAAACACGCAGCTTTTACATGTATGTAACAAACACGCAGCTTTTACATGTACGTAACAAATAAACACGGAGCTTTTACAAGCATGTAAGAAATAAACAGGCAGCTTTTACACACATGTAATAAATAAACACGCAGCTTTTACATGCATGTAACAAATAAACATGCAGCTTTTACATGTATGTAACAAATAAACACGCAGCTTTTATGTGTATGTAACAAATAAACATACAGCTTTTACATACATGTAACAAATAAACATGCAGCTTTTACACGGACGGATCTGAAACTCTTCATACAAGCATATGTGTTTAATGTGACATGCAGCATTTTTATGTATGATCTCTTCTGGTTTGTCTCGTATGATAAAAGTTTGTGATGCAGAAAGCATGTCTTAGTTTATACACAGGTATGTAGGCAGAACCTGTTTTACATGAAAATATTGAACACGTCTGACCTGGATATCCTGCAGCTGTGAAGCAGCTGAACACGTGTGACGCTGAGTAGCCATGTTTTATGTAACGCTGCTTTGATTTGGAAGCAGTTTTAATAAAGACGTCTAACGTCTTTAAGCATGTTTCACACGCGGCGTTACAATTCCTCTGACACGGAACAATATCACGGATTAAAATAACCGAGAAAGAGAGGTAAAAAGAGAGGGAGAGGAATTCTAATTTCATAAAGATGGAGAGATCGATAAGAAGAGAAGATGAGAGGAGGAGGAGGGGAAAAGTGGAAAGAGAGGAAGAGGAGGAGGAGGAAGAGTGAGAGGTAGCCGTGAGGACACGAGGACGACACGCACACACACACACACAGAATCAAAGCCGCATTGTGGAGTACCACTGTATAGTGGCCAGCATGTGTGTGTGTGTGTGTGTGTATGTATGTATGTGTGTGTGTGTGTGTGTGTATGTATGTATGTGTGTGTGTGTGTGTGTGTGTGTGTGTCAGCCTCTCCATCTGCCCTGTGTAGAGCAAGAGCTCATTATTGCTATTCCACCAGTTGTCAGCTCATCACTGACACACACACACACACACACACACACACACACACACACTTGAACAATTATTAAGTCACACACACACATGCACATACAGTCGCAGTATATGCACTTGCACATACTTGTGACACACACACACACACGGCAGATGGTAATTGAGGGCACACACTATTCGCCACAAGCACCAGGGGAAATTAGCTTCCTGTCCCTTGGCCAATCAGACACAGAGGAGTAAAGTCCCTGAGCCAATCATTAAGGGCCAAAGTAATTTGCTCCTAATCACCCGCTTTTGGACAGGATGTCAAAACTCACCGGCAGCGGGAGAGAAAGGTTAGGGGAGAGAGGAAGAGGAGGAGGGAGGAAGAGGAGGGACAAAGAGACGAGAGGAGGAATTAATGGATCAGAAGCAGGACGGAGAGAATAGGAGATAGAAGGGAAGTAGAGGAGTGAAGGAGAAAGGAGGTAGGAGAGGAAAGGAGAGATCCTGTAGAAATAACATAACTTCATGATGAAGAACAGGAGTCACTCACATTCTTGTTTGAAGGTGAAATATTCGGTCAGATGTCTACATTCATGGTTTCCCCGCAGAAGAAAGAGCGTCTTTGGGTAGAGGATTTTCAGCGACCACAAGTACAACACACACTAAAACACACACACACACACAAAGTTAAAAAGGAGTTTTAACAAGTACAACACACACTAAAACACACACACACAAAGTTAAAAAGGAGTTTAACAAGTACAACACACACTAAAACACACACACACAC
>VXCM01007149.1:0-22843 GCA_014773175.1 Lucifuga dentata
TTCCTTCTCTGGGATCTAATCTGAATTTCTCCTGTATAAGCCGACCCCCGATTAGCTTTGTGAAATTTGGTAACAAAAACTCGGCTTATACTCGAGTGTTTACAGTATGTAGGTTGTATGTATTGGGCTCAAACCTGCAAAATCACCGGTATGCTCCTTAAAGCTTCACAGAAATCTGTTTGATGAAGTTCTTGGCTGAGGTCTGATGTTTTCTATGTTTCTGTATTTAATAAACCACCTGTGACCTTTTGACCTCTCGTCCTTGTCCAGATGTGAAGGGCCCCCCATCCCACCGCTTCTCCTGTGGTCAGAGTCCGTACACGGACGGTGGCGTGTGGGACAGGAAGTTCTGCATCATGACAGACAGCCAGCTCATCCTGCTCAACACAGACAACGAGGTCAGAGCGGGAACTCTTTAAAGGACCATACCGCCCAAAACGGGTGGTATGGTCCTTTAACCATCAACTTTACATGAATATGAAATAAAAATAAAGAATCAAAGAGCTGTAACATGATTTATGAGGAGAGAATATTAATATAATATGTACTAACACAATTTAATGATAATAATTTACTGAAATATTCAAAGTCACATGATAAAACGTTAAATTCTTCTTGTTCTCATTGAGTTAAACGGTTTTATTTGTATTTTATAACAACAAAATCCTACATATTCTCAAAAATACTTCTCGAGATTTTAAGAACAGTAGCATAATTTAAAGGAGCATACCGGTTGTTTTGCATGTTTGAGCCCAATAAATACAATGCTCATACATGTTGGTAAATATTAGAATTGTTTTTCCTACCTTCCAGACTGAAATGGTTTCAGTTTATTGATATACAGTAAAAGTCAACTTGTAGAGACTTGAAATGTCTTTAAGATAAATAATCATTAAAGGGAAAGACATGCTGTTATTATGCTTTGTCAAAGTTACTTAAAGGACCATATTTTACTTAAAGGACCGCCTATTTTACATGTTTGAGCCTAATATATTCAGTCTTCATACATGTTATGTTACTGACAATCATTTCCCAAAGGATAAAACAGTATTTCAGCTTTCCTGATATTTTGCTAAATCTCTTAATCTTTCAAAATCAAATATTCAAGTGATACACCCACCTTAAAAATCCATGTTTCTCCTGCTAATAGTTACACAGCCTTATGAAGTCACGGTCCTTTAAATTTTTCCATAAACGCAGGTCTTCTTTTGGGACTATATTCCCCGGTGGAGGCATACATTCACTCCACGCTTTTTATTGAGCTTAAACACTAAAATTACATAACTTCTAAAAAAACCTGAATACACGTCTTGTTGGTGATGATGGATTACCTATCCCAAGAACGTTTACAGTATCAACAAGTTGATTTTAATAGCAGAATGAACTGAAACCAATGGAGGTCTGGAAGGTAGGAAAAACATTTTTAATTCACCGTTCCAGTAGTATGCTTTAGAAATGATTGTCAGTAACGTTACATGTATGAAAACTGAATATATTAGGCTCTAACATGCAAAATGGGTGGTATGGTCCTTTAATCTAACGGCTCCAACATGGAGCTCTGCAGCATAAAGTGTCTGTCTCCTCCAGAGAAGACAAGATGAGATGAGATAAGTGTCTCTGCTGGCTTTGATGTGTTTTATCAGACTGATTATAACAATAATTATAATAATCTAATTCATTTCGTTCTTCGCTCTTCTTCCTTCCTGTAGACAACAGGAAATGCTCCGGAAAGCCCCACAAACTCAGCGAAGGCTCGGAGCCTCCGCAGGACTGTCAGCGTCCCCTCAGAGGGACAGTTCCCAGACTTCCCAGCAGAGGGCGCCGCCGTGCCCGGTAAGACGTGTCATCACGCTGGAATGTCCTCAGTATCATGATGTCACAACTTTTTATCATAAAAACATTACAGTATACCATGAGCGACACGACAAAGCCCTGATCTTTATTTAAACCTGACAGAAGATGATCAGACATCCTGTCTGAAACGTCAGCATGGCCACATAAAAAGTCTGATTACCCAACAGCCCCATCACCTGCTGAGCTTCATGATATGTTTCCATGACAACAGTGTGTTATTACAGCCTGAGCGGTGACACGCCCTGAAAACAGGGATTAGAGCAGAATGGCTCACCAATGAGTCATTACGCTGTACGACTGCTGGGTGTGAACACACACACACACACACACACACACACACACACACACACACACAAACAGGGATTAAAGTGAGAACAAAACACAGCTGTGGTGACATTTAGGTTCAGACCTTTTGGTCTTCAGGCTGAGCTGTGTGTGTGTGTGTGTGTGTGTGTGTGTTTCAGTAAACTCCACCTCTGATGAACAAATCAAATGATGCTGTTAAAGGTGGAAACACATCAGTGTTAGCGTGTGCTTGTATGTTGTCAGCATGTTCAGAGTGTGAAGGCAGCACGTCTTCTTCACATCATGTGGTTTTCCACATGATTCAGCTTCTGCTGTCATAGTTTTCTTCTTCATGGATCAAATGATGCTATGACAGGAAAGGATCCACATTCATCTTTGTTACTCTGATTTACTTTGATAGAAACTACTTCCTGTTTGGAGTTTCTTTCTGACCAATCAGCAGAGAGAGTGTTGTCACATGACTTTAGCTGATAGATTCTGGTTTGATTGGATGTTTTCCTGTGTGAAACTGAACCAAACCAACAATTTAGTTCCTGATTCAGACCAGAACAAACGATCTAAGATCTGATTCAGACCAGAACAAACGATGTAAGATCTGAAAACACCATAAATGTTGTATTCCGTTTGTGTGTAGTTCTGCTGTTGATGACGTCACACTGAAGGTGATGCTTGTTATCAAACCAAAATATCCTAAACATTTCCAGTACAGCCTGGTCCACTTCCACTTCCTGTTTTATCACTTCCTGTTACTCAAATTCAGAAGTTTGTTTTGTTCCACAGCTTGCAGCTTCCTGTCCAAACAGGCACTGATTATGATTATTATTTCTGGCACCATCACAGGATTTACATATCACAGCAACATGAGTAAAATAAACTCAAATAGTACATGGAGTAACAGTACTTTTACAGAGAAATGTGTTGTGAACTCTAGTTGAAAGTTTTGACTGAGTTATCAGAAAATCGTGGAGCTCTCGTATGACTTCTGGGGGAAAACATGGATATGGTGGCCATATGTTATGAATTGCTTTATTTATTCGTGTGCATTTTAAATTCCTCCCCTTATTTTACTGAAACAGTGACCACATTTAACTAAAATGAGGAGAGGAATAATAAAACATGCATGTTTTTATAAAGCATGGCAATCAATAACACGTAGCAACGATATCCATTTTTTTCCAGATGTCATATGATAGATGTAGAAAATATATGAATTTGGATTTTCTTTTACACTTTGATTTTCCATGTAAGTGATGAATTAGTTCCTCTTCCCTGCTGTCGTTTCTTTGTTCATGAGCAAATTAACGAAGAACAGATTTGGTTTGAGAAGATATTCAGCTGGTAATAAGTTTGATGCTGTGACTCTGAGTGGAATTCTGCCGCTCGGCGTGGGACGAGGAGAATCAGCTCCGGAATGTTTCAGTGGGTCTGTGTGAAGGACCGGGACGAGCCGAGTGGGACAGACGAGTGGGCGAGGACTTTCAGAAAACCAGCTCCAGAAATCTCGTCCGCTCGCCACTACTACTTTAAACATGTAATCCAGTTCAGTTACTAATTACCTGTTAAAAAATGTCATCAGTAACATACTGCAATACTAAAGTAATGTAGCTTGATTACTTTCCGTTACTTTTGGATTACTTCCAAATGTGCACATAAAGAGAAGAGAAAGGACATATGAAGAAGATGACTGTTGTATGTTTTATATAGACTATAAAACATGTATGTTCCAACGTAGAAGCCATGGTTGTTTTTAATTTCTTTGTAAAAGTCGTATGCAGGTTGTATTTATTGGGCTCAAACATGCAAAACCACTGGTATGGTCCTTTAAGGCTGCACTTGTTTTCACCAGCAGCAGCTGACAGCAGCATGTGGTGGCTGAGTGGGGGGGGGGGNCCCCCCCCCACAGGAGGAGAGAAGGTTATTTCTATGTTAATTCACTCTTTGTACTGGTTCATACTGGAACGCTGATGGTTTTACTGGTTTATGTTGGGTTGCTGATGGTGTGTGACTGGTTTATGTTTAACAATGGATTAATTAATATTTACGCTCAGTTTAATAAAGAGTTTAATTAATGCAGAGTTTATGAACACATATAACTGGTTTAATACTAGTCTTATACTGGTTACATGTGGTTTTATACTGGAATTATACTGGGAGAATCCAGTGTTTAATACTGAGTTCATAATGGATTCATATTTAAGTTTAAATTGACTTTAAAGGACCATACTGGTGATTTTTGTTGTTTAAGCTCAATAAATACTACACATACTTGTTGCGTAACTGGCAGACATTAAACCAGATTTTACTTTTTGTCTTTTTTGCCAATTCTCTAAATCTTTCAAAATCAAACTTTCAGGTGATGCACCTGAAAATTTAGCGTTTAGCCTGCTAACATGTATGTACAAATGTAGAAGTTATGGTCATTTTAATTTATCTGTAAAAGCCGTCTTCTCCTGGGACTATATTTCCTGGCAAGTTTATAAACAATAACAGCGTTATTAGCAGCTGCTGCTGCTAATGCTAACTCAAGTTTTCCGTTCTATTCTGAGTAAATTCATGAAGCTAGCTGCTGCTGCTAATGCTAACTCAAGCTGCTAATGCTAACTCAAGTTTTCCTCTTCTACTTTGAGTAAATTCATGAAGCTAACCTAGCTACTTAACTAGCTGCTGCTAATGCTAACTCGTTTCCCTGTTCTATTCTGAGTAAATTCGTGAAGCTAACCTAGCTACTTAACTAGCTGCTGCTAACTAAATTTTCCTGTTCTATTGTGAGTAAATTCATGAAGCTAACCTAGCTAACTGTCTTAACTAGCTGCTGCTGCTAATGCTAACTCAAGTTTTCCTGTTGTATTCTGAGTAAATTCATGAAGCTAACCTAGCTAACTGTCTTGGGGCCAGGCCAGAATTGTCCTGATTTGTTATGTGGTAAATATCTGATTTATTACTGTCTACTGTTTCTTTATATGATATGATTTGGATTGTATTAGAAGCTACATGTGGCTACGTAGCATTTTTTTCCTCAGATGAGCACTTTATAGTTTGTTGATTATTCTAAAGAATAAGCTTGGTCAAAGTTACTCACTACTCAAGTAATCTTTTTATAGATNATTATTCTAAAGAATAAGCTTGGTCAAAGTTACTCACTACTCAAGTAATCTTTTTATAGATACTTTATTACTCATGTCATTATTTTGGTGACTACTCTGACTTATACTTGAGTTACTATTATCATAAAGTAACAATACTTTTACTAGAGTACAGTTTCTGGCTACTCTGTACACTCTGGCGGTATGCTCCTTTAACAGTGTGTAGATGCTGTTTTTATACTCTGTGTTTAACGTGTGGTAATGTGTGTTTGTGTTGCATTTAATGGCTGTTTTAGCTGAGCTGGTTTCAGATGTAATATCGGGGTTATGAACAGATTATTACAGCGAGGAAGTGAAACCTTTTTATTGTTCAGCTCTTCTGCTTCAGAAAGAGAAGCAGCAGGACTGATGATGTCATTTCTGTTCTCACATGCAGAGAAATGATAGTGTAAAAACAGTAATGGTAGCTTTGACTGACTGAGGAGCTGCAGCTTCCTCCTCCTCCTCTTCCTCCTCGTCTCCTCTCGGGGTCACAGACGTTTGTGAGTCAGAGTCTTAGATTGTTGCGTCGTTGCAGTGATCGGCGTGTGAAAATATCTGGAAGTTACACCTGAACTCACCTCTGCTTTACACCTGCAGAAGACCCCACGGCGCTCCTCACACGCCGTCACAACTTTTAAAGCTGCATGAAATAGCTGCCATTCACCCCAGGCAGCGCTCTGATCTCCCAGGCTCCCTGAACTACCCATCCTGCATTCTGCATTAGTTTACCTTCAACAAGTTAACATCAGTCAGTTAGTTTATATTATAATTAAGTTTTCTGCTCCGGGATTTATTTCCATTTACAGCTCAGAGAGGCTGAATCAGGTGTGTGTGTGTGTGTGTGTGTGTGTGTGTGAGAGAGAGAGAGACTCTGGACCTGCTGCATTCCTCTCTGCACTTCCGCTGTCAGCTCACCACAATAAAACCGGAAACAAACACACTGTACCCTTCAAAATAAAAGCATGAAATAAAAACGGGACAAAAATCCAAATGATTTGTTTTGGTGTTGAGTAACAATGTAAAAAGATCACTTAAGTATTTTAGTATTTTCTGAGAAAATTTGTACTTGAGTATTTCCATTTTTGTAAATACTCATTTTACACTGAATTTCCGAAATATATAAATTTGTGATTTCATCGTATTTTTGCAATAGTTTGTGTTCTGAAGATCCATAAAATAGGAAAAGTTTTATTTAATTATTTTCATGAACTTACATTTATATTTTGTATTAGGTTGTTGATTATGTATTATATATTTTGTAATTAGAACCTGAAGGCATAAACTCCACTGTGTGCTTTGTATTTGTTTATTTTGTAAAACAGTTTTGTTTTAGTTGCAGTACTTAAGTACATTTATGATCAAAAAATACTTTTGATACTTGAGCAAAATTAACATTATCTGTGTAATTAATGCTTAATGACTTCTACTTAAGCATTTTTTTCTAATGGGTGATTTTTACTTAAAAAGAAGTAATTTTTGAATGAGATACGTGTTGTTTTTTTTTGTTTTTTTATCAGGTACAGCCCTGAAGTACTTTATCCATTTTGGCCCATAATTACCACAAAACTGGAAAACATTACAATATATAAAAACACAGAATAAGAAAAAAAACAAATCAATATTCCACAAAACAGCTATTTTTTCAAAGATTCAGATTCAGATTTCTCTGATACTACATCCTGTTTCATCAACATCAGGATTTGAATCAGTCAGTACAAAGTTTAAAAGGCGAGTTTTATTTTGAAGGAGAGTGTGTGTTCGCGTTGTGTTCAATGACATCCTGTAAGTCTGACAGACGGCGCGGCCAGACTCCGCTGAGTGGGAGTTTACGGTCAGCCAGCATGAGTTAACCCGCACACACACATGGACTTTCCGGGTGAGTCTGTCTGATTTTTACCGTTTACAC
Source organism: Lucifuga dentata (assembly GCA_014773175.1). Classification (NCBI taxonomy): domain Eukaryota; kingdom Metazoa; phylum Chordata; class Actinopteri; order Ophidiiformes; family Bythitidae; genus Lucifuga; species Lucifuga dentata. Next base: position 7,192 of record VXCM01007149.1, read on the forward strand.
ACTTTAATCAGAACCGGACCTGCTCCATTTGTAACCCGGGATGAGCGCCCGCAGCCCGGCTTCAGTCAGCGGGACCGTCCGCTCCGTCTGCTGGATGTTTTTTTATTTTTAAGGTGATTGCGAAACAGCGCGAAGTTTTCTTGTGTGTTTTTTCACAGAAACCTGAAAAAAGGCGTGGAAAGTTCATTTTTAACTCACTACCTAACGCGGCGCTGTGCTGTAAAACCGATCAATCGGTCAGTTATTGATTATCAGACGCAGAAAATCAGGATGATGAATAATCACATCAGCAGCATAAATCAGCTGCTAATCAGAATGAATGAAGAGAATCTTTCAGTACTTTTACTGCAGTACTTCAGTGACAGTTTGAAGTACTGATACTTGAGTATTTACATTTTGTAGTGATAGTACTCAGATCCCTTACTACTCCTTAAAGGGCCATACCAGTGATTTTGTATGTTTAAGCCCAATAAATACATCCTGCATGCGTTACGCTGCCAACCATTTCCTAAAACACAAATCCGTGTTTTAGTTTTTTTTTCCTGTAGTTTCTCCAAATCCTCTCATCTTTAAAATCAAATGTTCAGCTGATACAAACACTGTAAAATTCAGCGTTTCACCTGCTAAACGTAGAAGTCACAGTCATTTTAATTTCTCTGTAAAGTCTCTTCTGCTGGGACTATTTCTCCTGGTGTAGACGTACATTTACTGCCGTGCGGCTCCGTGTTGGATCATTTAAATAAAGTTACTGACAAAAATATTTAACAGATGTCATGTTCTCTGTAGCATGTTTCAAATCTCTACAAGTAGATTTTTATGTTGTACTGGAATGAACTCAAACCAATGACAGTCTGGAAGGTAGGAAAAACAATTCTGAGATTTACTGCTATAGTAGCATGTTTTGGGAAATGTTTGTGCAGGTCATTAATTTGAGTTGACTTTACAGTCAGCATTGTCAGGTCAACTGTGTGTGTGTGTGTGTGTGTGTGTGTGTGTGAGACAGGAAGTAGAGGAAATGTGAGAGGATGGAAAACTAACATAGTTTCCTTATTTAAAAGGAATTCCTGGAGTATTTGTTGTGAAAACTGATCTGCTGTGACTCAGATTTTACCTGAAAAAGATCTCAAGCTGAACGTCATGTGACTCTCTCTCTCTCTCTCTCTCTCTCTCTCTCTCTCTCTCTCTCTGTGTGACCTGGCAGGGAATTGAACTGCAGACCCTGTCTGAGTTATGAAGCGATGCGTTCACAGTCCCGTTGTTTTTTTTAGTGTTTGTGTGTGAGGTGTGTTAGCTCGCACTCTGAAGGAGGTCACCAAAAGTCAGAGTTTCACATTCCCAGCATTCCTCCCGCTGCTGCTGGATGACATCATCACGTCCTCCCATTCATCCTCCCTCGCCGTTACGCCGCGCAGATACAAGGCGCCCAGTGTTTCTGATCCGCCGTCTTCAGGTCAGGAACAAAGAACACACGGCCAATCAGCATTCAGCGTTGAAGCCCCTCCCACACACGAATACCAGAACAAAGCACTTTGACCTCGCGTCCAAGTGCAGGACAACATACCAACACGTCACCTGACATACATGAGTCGTTTTCCATGCGTTCCTGCATGCGTGGGGTCGTTACAGACGTAACTCACGCAACACAGACTGAGCTACAAAGTGAAATATTTTAGCTTGTAAACTTTTCAGAACATTTTATGAACAATAAAAAACAACAAAACAACATTTTTTTCTATATTGTATTTTAAGCGACTTATAGATCTGTCACCACGGCGATGCTGCGTTTCTGTAGCATTAAGCTAGCAGCATCGTTACAGCAGAAACAGCTTCTTCTGCTACTTTCAGCGTTTGTTTACCAGCGATGCTACAGCGCCACCTTGTGTCGTGATTTGTTCGTATTTCTTCTGTTTTTATGGTTGTTTAACGCTGTGAGACGCGTGACTTTAACGGTTTACAGAGACATTTTATCAGCGTGTTCGTCTCAGCATCCCTGTGAATTTAATCTTTTTGGGTTTTTGAGTGTTAGGACGTTTTTAAACCATTAATATGGAATGTTGAGAGATAATAGACTAAATGATAAAAAAAAAACAACCATCAAATTAATCATTGGCTGCAGGTCTGACAGCCTGCTTCATGGACATGTACACACACACACACACACACACGCGCGCGCGCGCTTAATAGCTGTGAAGCCCCAGAGTCGTGTCCCACATCAGCCGGTGAAAGGAAACTTATTTAGTAATTATTATCCTCAATAAATACGTCTGCAGCTCTGATGCTGCTGCTGCAGCCTGGGGGGGAGAGGAGGGAGAGAGACAGAAGGAGGGACAGAGAGAGAGAGCATCTGCAGAGAGAAAAGGAAAGACACAGGAAAGAAGGAAGACACAAGGAAGGAGAGGAAGGAGGACAGAGTGCAGTTACAGCAATTGATTTAATAAATGCGGTAAAAACGTTTGGCCAGAGGGAGAGAGAGAGAGAAGAGAGGGGGAGAGAGTAAAGGTTAGAATTACTGCTGAGTGCAGAGAGGGAGAGAGTGAAAAGGGCAAAGAGGAGGCGAGGAAGAGGAGTGAGGAAGGACGCGGTGCTGAGGAGGGAGAGGCAGGCTGCTGCTTGCTCAGTGGTTTGGGATGACATGCGAAGTCGTTAGCGATGTTTGGCACGTCCGCCGCGTGCAGACGAGCACGGATGTTTAAAGAGGGCAAACTGCTTAATCGCATTGGCTAACGGTGCTGGACAGCTAGCCAATCACGTCTGACGGTGCGCGTCCTCTCCTCTGATGATGGGGAACAGCTGTGACCGAGGTACCCTCTCTCTCTCTCTCTCTCTCTCTCTCTCTCTCTCTCTCTCTCGCTCGTCATTAGGGATGCACCGTAGTGAGTTTGTCAGACTGTTTTGCTGCTGATTCTGCTGATGCTAACATGCTAACAGCTGCTCTGAAGCTAACAGCAGGTACAGGTGTCACGCGTTCCACCTGCTTTAAGGGCAGAAGTCAGGATTTCTCCTGATCCTGAGTCCTGAGCCCGTTCAAACCTTTGTGAACTAAACGGTGTTACTTTAGCGTTTGGTTCTGAGCTTTCAGAGCCTCGGAAATTAGTTGGAGAAATACTCATATTTGGAACAAGAAATAATCAGATATCAAAAAACTAAATTTAGGTCTTTAAAATCCTGTAATTCCCAGAGAAACTCCAGAGGACGTGTCCTGCTGCTGTGTTTTTATCACTTTGTTTGGGATCGTTTTCTCCTGAAGTTTGTTTGGTTTGGATGTGAAGACAGAAAACTGTCCAGTCTGATCCTTCTATAGGACAGGGACGGACGTCTCAGCATTGCTAAAATTAATTAGACAGTCACACAAATCCACAGCTTAACCTGATATCTTTGGACAAGAAAATTAAGTTAAATAATTAGAAGGATTTTCCAGACTGAAAGTGACCATTAGATTCAGCGACTTCCTGTCTCTCTGTGCGCGCTTCGTTGTTCTCGGCAGCAGGTCATCATAACCAGCATTTCATCTGAAAATAAACTTATCGTAGGTGTTGCGTCCTCAGATCTCAGCGACGTTGGTCAGATGTAAACTACAGAAACAACATGCAGGTTAGTTTTCTCCAGATATACAGGCCTTATGGAGCTTTTACAGCAGGGGCGGGGCTAGGGGCGGGCTTATGGGGCTTAAGCCCCGATGTTTTCCACAAAGCCCTGATTCTTTTTTGTAATAGTGTGTTTTGAATTTTCTGTAGCGTTTTTGCAAATTAACCCAAATTACCCAAAATCATCACCAAGGAGGAACCACAGTGCTGTGAACGGATTGGTCGGACCGAATTGGTGGACGGAACGGGCATAATGCAACATACAGCACTGCTGCTTAGATCATTATAAAGGTTTTCATTTAAAAATATTTTTAACATCATATAACTTTTAACAGATGTAACATGATTTGTTACATTTCTAAGCATTTTTCAAAATCTATATTTAGCTTTGGTAGCTATAAAATAGCTTTGGCTATCTACCAAAGTTAATAGCTTTGGTAGCATAAAGATATATATATAGCTTTGGCTATTTTGGCTATTTAGCCAAAGCTATTTTATATCTACCAAAGCTAAACATTTGTTACATTTCTAAGCATTTCTCAAAATTTATATTTAGCTTTAGTAGATATAAAATAGCATTGGCTAGCGACCGAAGCTATTAGCTTCGGTCGCTAGCCAAAGCTACTCATGCCTGGATTTTCCAGTGGAGATCTGGAGATCTGGGCTAAGACCTGGATCTCTGCTAACCCTAGATCTGCCCCTGTTTTACAGTATAAGATCAGTTTTATTATTCAGCCTGGCAGTTTGATGGACTTGTTCTGATTACTGGGTGATGTTGTGTGAACCTCGTCATCGTGTTGCCGCTGCTGGTCTCCTGCTCGTCATGCACCATGTCAGACGCGTCAAACACGTCTCTGCCCACGTCTCTCCTCTGAAGGACGTGCAGGAAGTTTGCTGCTTCCTTTCTGCAGCAGCTGGAACTTGATACAGCACTTTGCAAAGCATCTTCTTTCGGTTTTCTCCTCCCCCAGCCGGTAAATGCTGACCGCCGCACACTCCGGTTCACCGTCTGCTTCACGCTGACAGAGAGATGCATCATGTAATGCTGCACGAGCCGGCGTGTCCTTTCCTTACATACGTGTAAATAACAGAAACTCCCAGAGGTCTCAGCTGGTGCTGGATCCTGTTTAAGCCCAGGTCTCACCAGAAAGGAAGCCGTTATGCTGCATAACGGCTTCCTTTCTGGTGAGACCTGGGTCAAAGGTCAAATCAGGAAGTCTGAGTCCAAAAACATTTTAAACTCCGCCTCTTTGACAGGCACGCCAGCTTCACGCAGCGACTGGTCAGACGTGGTGAAGGTGTGAATGTGTCCACGATCCACAGAGAGACTTAAAGTGAAACCGTGTGCCGTTATCCCCTTTATAACAGAAAAGAGGTCACAAAAAGACACAGAAGACGCAGACTTCCTGTTAATAGCCCCTCCCCCGTCCTAAAGTGGAAGTTTGTGCTGTTATCTCTTGTTATCTCTTTGATCAGTGCTGAGATAACAAAATAAAGACGTAGGATGTAAGGGTAGGAAAGTCGTTTTGTGGTAATTAGCATCCAAGTGAAACGAGCCTGGATATTGACTTTTTTAGTCCCTTGGTGTCTTTTCTGTCCAGTCGCTTTGTCCTTTTATCACTGATTCTCCGTTAATCCCTGAAGTTACTGTTTTCTCTGCAGCTCAGAGGTTAGCCTGTCTGTCTGTCTGTCTGTCTGTCTGTCTGTCTGAGGCGTCTCTGTCTGTCTGCCTGCCTGTCTGTCTCTGTCTGCCTGTCTGTCTGTCTGTCTGAGGCGTCTCTGTCTGTCTGCCTGCCTGTCTGTCTCTGTCTGTCTGCCTGTCTGTCTGCCTGTCTGTCTGTCTGTCTGTCTGCCTGCCTGCCTGTCTCTGTCTGTCTGCCTGCCTGTCTGTCTCTGTCTGCCTGTCTGTCTGCCTGTCTGTCTGTCAGTCTGTCAGTCAGTCTGTCTGTCTGCCTGCCTGTCTATGGTGATGGTGATGATGGTGATAGTAATGATGATGGTGATGATGATGATGATGATACAGAGGAGGATGATGCTTTGTCTCATTGCACATCGTCTGTCTCTGTCTCTGTGTTAGAAGTGTCTTCGGAGCGATCACCGAGGAGGAGGAGCATCTCTGGTTTGGGCTCAGAGAAGAGCGTTGCTGTTGACAATTCGAACTCGTCGCCGTTCAAAGTGCCGGTAAGTAACAGGTGACTGTTTTACCGTGGTACACGGAGTTAATCACCGCTAAGCTAATTTCACTCCACCGTTAGCTTGTTCTGTCACAGGAAGTACAGCGAGCTAACACTCCTGCTACTGTTGACTGAGTCAGCGTCACTTCCTGTTTGTTTTGCATTAAATCATCTGATTGGCTCTCCTCCTCATGTGACTTTCTTGGTATTCACCAGGTGTTTCTGCTTCAGGTGGAGAAACTAATATGTTGTGTTTCCACCTTTAGCTGTTAGCCAGTTAGCTTGTAGCTGAAATAGGGCTGGACGATATAAACGATATGTAATTGCATCGTGATGTAAAAAAAAATCTTGGATATAAAAATGAGGATGTTAATATAAAGTGGATAGAAATACAGAATACAGGAAGTTGATGACGGCTCAAACAGCCAATAGCGTGTCAGAACTCAATAAACTAGCCAGTCAGGTGGCAGTGTCATAATAAAGCCCGCCCATGGCTGACGGTTATTGGTGCTACTGTCTGGACAAGGCGTGACATCTGTCTCTTTACTTCCTGTCAGGGGTTTTTCAGCAAGCGTCTCAAAGGCTCCATCAAGAGGACCAAGAGTCAGACCAAACTGGACCGGAACGCCAGCTTCAGACTGCTGTCACTGCGGCCCGCAGAGCCCGACAGGTACGCACGCAACGCCCAAACACGAGAAGAAGTTAGAGCAGACTTTCTACTGTCAGGCTGCACAGTCATTTTGATTGGACAGTGGAGTCTAGAATCGCCATAGTTACATGCACACACACACACACACACACATATACATACAGTATGTATACATATATATATATATATTACATATGCATATGTATAGAAATATATGTGTGTGTGTGTATTATATATACAGTATATATACATACACATATATATACATGTACATACTTTATATGTACATATATATATATATATATAGATATATATATATACACATACACACATACACACATATCAGTGTTTCCCATACATAGGCAAAACTTGGGCAGCCTGCCCAGGTCTCTGAAGACCCGCCCAGGTTCCCGAAGACCCACCCAGGTTCCCGAAGACCTGCCCAGGTTTCTGAAGACCTGCCCAGGTCTCTGAAGACCCGCCCAGGTTTCACGGGACGACCCAGCCTTAAAAACAATACAGCTCTGACTGACAGGCAGATGTACATAAGCGAAAGCGGAGACGGCGAGAAAGCGAAACCGAATATCTGACTGCGTCGCATTCGGGCGTACGCTCCTCCAACCTGAGAACTCTGTGAGGTTATCACTTCAACAACTGTTTCCATGGAGATGGGTATGGAACTGTTAAAACCAAATGACTTTAAGTGAAACCAAACAAACTTTGTCAGAAATAATGTCGCCAACCTCACTAATGATGACATGAATTTTGTCCCTGTGGGCCACCTGTAGTTCTCTCCTGTCAGGATCTGCAGGAGGAGCGGATTAAAGGAAAATTACAATGAAACATACAGTGCAGCAAGACAGACTGTCTGCTGTGTTTGTGTGTGTGTGTGTGTGTGTGTGTGTGTGTGTGTGTGTGTGCGTGTATTAGCTCACTTCATGCTTCCTCTTCATCTTCCTCTGACAGCAAGTGGATCAGATTTCCATCTTAATGCAGGGCCAGCCCTTCCTGCTGCACTATGTGTGTGTGTGTGTGTGTGTGTGTGTTTTCTCTGTGTTGGATCCNAGCCCTTCCTGCTGCACTATGTGTGTGTGTGTGTGTGTGTGTGTGTTTTCTCTGTGTTGGATCCGTTAAATTAAGTAACTCTGATAAAAAATGAGAATGGCGTTTTGTTCGCTGAGTTTAAAGTCTCTGCTGGTCAGACGTTTTGGAAAATGGCTGCCAGTAACATGATGTGTATGCAGGTTGTATTTAATGGGCTTACACATGCAAAACCACAGGTATGGTCCTTTAAAGCTTAATTAATTGAAGGCACTTCTTTATAAGGTGTGGTTGTAATGGTTTGATGGTAATCGTCGCATCGTAAACCTCTTACGTCTCACCTTCAGTCTAATTAAACAGACTTCCTGTCTTCCTCTGGAGTTGAACGCCCGACCCGCTCGCTGCGCTGCCAGGTGCTCGGCCTCTCAGCAGGGATGGTTCCTATGGAAACGCTCCCGGTGGCCCGCTGTGATTGGCTGTGGCAGCACCTTGTTTACCGTCTGCTGGATGACAGGAAGTCACACAGACGGAGTTCTCTGACTACCTGCAGCAAAGCGCGTTTCCTGGTTCCTGCTGGGGTCGTGGGGTCGTGGTGGGCGGGACGGTGGGAGCGGGGGGGTCAGAGGAGGAGGGATGCTCTGGGGATCTGCCTTCACCTGGCTGTGTGGTTGTTTTTCGTAGGTATTGCTGCTCTCCTGCTTCAGAGGAAATGCAGAATCCCTCAGCTGTTAGGAAAACCTGTGGAGCTCGGTGGAGCCCCCTAGTGGGCTGATCAATACAAAACCACTTTTATTTTTACAAGGAAAGGCTTGAGTTAGAAGAATATTCTGCTTAAAAAAACAAAAAAAATCTCTCTTTTTAAAGCTTTTAAACAGTTTTACAGAAATGCATTAAAAGTTCATACAGATCTAAGAAAGTCTGCGTGATGCGTTTCAGTTGTGCTGTGGATTGTCACGACTTTTCTGAATATAAAGTTTTTGTTTTTTGCTTTCAGATCGCGGGGGCTTCCCAAGCTGAAGGAATCGACGTCCCATGAGTCTTTGCTGAGTCCAGGCAGCGCGGTGGAGACGCTGGACCTGAGCATGGAGGAAGACGTCTTCATCAAACCTCTCCACAGCAGCATCCTGGGACAGGAGTTCTGCTTTGAGGTGGAAACACAAACTAATAATAATAATAATAACTTTATTTGCATAGCACCTTTCAAAACAAAGTTACAAGGTGCTTAACACAAACAAATATAATAAAAAATATAAAAAGTGTACAAATAAAAATAAAATAAAACCAGTAATAAATAGCAAACAGAAGTTAGCATCGGTTAAAGAAAAGCTTTACAGTAAAAGTAGATTTTAAGATGAGTTTTAAAGGAAGACTCTTATTTTGCTGATCTGAGATCCTCTGGCAGGAAGTTCCAAAGCTTCACGAACAGCAAAACACGTCAGCCTGGTGAGGAGGTTTTGGTGCCAAAAGGTTCCTGAAGAGGATCTCAGACATTGATCAGGTCATAAGGAGTTAAAAGGTCACGTATGTAGGCAGGTTCCTGATCATGTTAGGCCTTTAAAAACAAGCAGTAAAAGCTTAAAATCAGTCCTAAAAGTGACAGACAGCAGGAAGACCAGGACAGACGTGTTTAAAGCCGAGCAGCAGCGTTGTTTCTTTGCTGACAGCAGAATAAAGACGTTTCAGCAGTCAGCCTGGAAACATGAAAGCATGAATAACTTCCTGTAGGTCTGCAAAAGAAAGAAAAGACTGAATCTTTTAAAAAGTCTGCATCGTCTTTGTCATCTGTGCATCAAAAGAGAGATTTGTGTCAAAATCACACCAAGATTACAGCTTCTGTTTTAACATGAGGTGTTAACCCAGATTTGACATGAGATGATTATTATTGCTGCGGCTAATTATGATGATCTCAGTCTGAGAATCATTTATCTGGAGACGTTATGAGACATCCAGCATTTAATATCAGACATGCAAGAGACAACAGAGGACAAATTGGCTTTATTAGGAGAAACATTTTCGTGTCGTCTGCATAGCAGCGTGTTACAGGGAAGCAACATACACGCTGATGTTTGGCAGCTTAAAGATCATTTATTGTGATAACAATGAAAATAAAACTGAGTTTACAATGACAAACTAAATTTAAGGCCAACAGAGGAGGGGGCGGAGCCTCTGCCGCCATTTGGCTGCAATTATGTCATATTTTTCTGTGGCATCCACTGCCGTGTTCAGGTAAACCAGCCGTGTGTATCTGGTATTATTACCTGTAATATTCATGATGTCATCATCGCATCACGGCCTTCTGGTGGCGGCTTAGCGTGCGTTCATTGTGACTCGTGTTGTTGTCTCTTCCTGCCAGGTGACGTATTCAGGAGGCAGCAAGTGTTTCAGCTGCACATCTGCATCAGAAAGAGACAAGTGGATGGAAAACCTGCGGAGGACCATTCAGCCCAACAAGGTGGGAAACCATAGTTTACCTGTCAGAACCTTTTCATTTTCCAGGTGTTAGCTTAAAATACTTCCTGGTTTTGGTTGCAGGATAACTGTCGGCGGGCTGAGAACCTGCTGCGTCTGTGGATCATCGAAGCCAAAGATCTGCCGCCTAAGAAGAAATATTTCTGCGAGCTCTGTCTGGATGACGTCCTCTACGCACGAACCACCAGCAAGACTCGCCACGACTCACTGTTTTGGGGCGAGCACTTTGAGTTCTGCAGCCTCCCCGCCACGCGCAGCATCACCGTGCACATCTACCGCGACACAGACAAGAAGAAGAAGAAGGACAAGAACAACTACGTGGGGCTGGTCAACATCCCGGTGAGCGGCGTGACGGGCCGGCAGTTCGTGGAGAAGTGGTACCCGGTCAGCACGCCGACCACCAGCAAGGCCAAAGGAGGCGGGCCGTCCATCCGCATCAAGTCCCGCTTCCAGACCATCGCCATCCTGCCCATGGAGCAGTACAAGGAGTTTGCGGAGTTCGTTACCAACAACTACAGCATGCTGTGCTCGGTGCTGGAGCCCGTCATCAGCGTCAGGAACAAGGAGGAGATGGCGTGCGCGCTCGTCCACATCCTGCAGAGCACCGGGAGGGCAAAGGTCAGCACCGCAGCCTGAAACCGTGAAAACATGATGTCAGTCATTTGTACATGCTCCGCTGTTTGTCTGAACTCTGTTTAAAGGACCATACCATCCATTTAGCATGTTAGAGCCTAATATGTTCAGTTTTCATACATGTAACGTTACTGACAATCATTTTCCAAAGGATAAAACCGTATTTCAGCTTTCCTGATATTTTGCTAAATCTCTTAATCTTTTAAAATCAAATATTCAAGTGATACACCCACCTTAAAAATCCATGTTTCTCCTGCTAATAGTTACACAGCCTTATGAAGTCACAGTCCTTTAAATTTTTCCATAAACGCAGGTCTTCTTTTGGGACTATATTCCCCGGTGGAGGCATACATTCACTCCACGCTTTTTATTGAGCTTAAACACTAAAATTACATAACTTCTAAAAAAACCTGAATACACGTCTTGTTGGTGATGATGGATTACCTATCCCAAGAACGTTTACAGTATCAACAAGTTGATTTTAATAGCAGAATGAACTGAAACCAATGGAGGTCTGGAAGGTAGGAAAAACATTTTTAATATTTACTGCTCCAGTAGTGGGCCTATGTTTTGGGAAATGGTTTTCCGTAACGTGACATGTGTGTAGGTTGAACTTGTGAGACTCAAACATGTAAAACCACTGGTATGCTCCTTTAAAACAAAAGTTTGCTTTACTTATCCACCTCACTACCGTGTGTTAACTTCAGTGATGCTTTTTTTTGTTTACCCTCCTCATCCTCCTCCTCCTCTTCCTCCTCCTTGTCTCCTCCTCTCCTCCTGGTCTCCTCCTCNCTCTCCTCTCCTCCTCCTCCCCCGATCTCCTCCTCCTCCTCCTCCTTGTCTCCTCCTCCTCTCCTCCTGCTCCTCCTGTCAGGACTTCCTGACGGACCTGGTGATGTCGGAGGTGGACCGCTGTGCGGATCACGACGTGCTGATCTTCAGGGNTGACGGACCTGGTGATGTCGGAGGTGGACCGCTGTGCGGATCACGACGTGCTGATCTTCAGGGAAAACACGTTGGCCACCAAAGCCATCGAGGAATACCTGAAGCTGGTGGGACAGAAGTACCTTCACGACGCGCTCGGTCAGCCATCTTTGTTTGGTCACATGACTCAGATCTGAAGTCCGCCATGTTTTTTACTGAATGAGTTCATGTTTATATGTGTGTGTTTTAATTTGATGTGCAGCAGTTTGATCAGGTCATGTTAAGGTCATGTGATCCTGTTTTCAGGTTCAGGTATAAGCATGCTACAATGTTAGAATTGTTTTTCCTACCCTCCAGACTAACATTGGTTCAGTTCATTCCAGTACGACATAAAAATCAACTTTAGGATGTGAAATTATTGATCTCTGAGATCAATAATCATCAGAGAAAACACGCCTGTTATTGGTTGTCAGTTTAATTTTAGCATTTTAATGCAGTTATGTAATAAATACCCAGGAAACATAGTTCCAGCACAAAACTACTTTAACGAGGTGTTAAATATAATCATCGCTTCTTCATTCAGACGTATGTTAGCAGGTGAAACGTAGAATTTTAAAAGTATCACCTGAATCTGATTTGGAAAGATCAGAGGATTTGACAAAATAAAAATAAAATCTGGTTTTATGTTTTGGGAAATGATTGTCGGTAATGTGTATGCAGGTTGTATTTATTAGGCTTAAACATGCAAATTAAACGGCGTGGTCCTTTAAACAGTGACCTGCTGCTACAAAAATAGACGATTCTGAAAATAGCTGTAGTGAGAACAGACAGGAAGCTGTTTTTAGGCGTTTTTCTGATCTATAAAAACCTTTTTCTTCAGTTTGATTTGTGTAAAACTTTCTGATTTCTCCTTATTCCATGAGAGAACTTTTAAAGGACCATACCAGTGATTTTACATGTTTGAGCCAAATAAATATAACCTGTACACACGTTACGTTGCTGCTAACCATTGTCCTAAACATGCTACTGTAGCAGTAAGTTTTAGAGTTGTTTTTCCTACCGTCCAGACTAACATTGGTTCAGTTTATTCAGTATGTTATAAAAATAAACGTGGAGAGTCTGATGAGATAAATAATCCAGACACGTGTCAGGATGATTTTTTGTCAAAGTTACTTAATTTAACTGATGAAACATGGAGCAACATGGAGAAAACGACTTTTACACAGAAATTAAAACGACACGGTACACGTAACATGTAAAACATTTAGTTTAAGGTGATTTATAACGATTATTAGATTTAATAATAGAACAGCAAAACTAAAATAAAGGTTTAAGTTTTTATGTTTTGGAAAATGGGTATCAGTCTATCTAACAGTCTGTCTGTCTGTCTGTATGTCTCCTGTCTGTCTGCCTGTCTGTCTGCCTGTCTGTCTGTCTGTATGTCTCCTGTCTGTCTGCCTGTCTGTCTGCCTGTCTGCCTGTCTGCCTCCTGTCTGTCTGTCTGTCTCCTGTCTGTCTGTCTGTCTGCCTGTCTGTCTGCCTGTCTGCCTGTCTGTCTGCCTGTCTCTGTCTGCCTGTCTGCCTGCCTGTCTGCCTGTCTGCCTGTCTGTCTGCCTGTCTCTGTCTGCCTGTCTGTCTGCCTGCCTGTCTGTCTGTCTGTCTGTCTGTCTGCCTGCCTGCCTGTCTGTCTGTATGTCTCCTGTCTGTCTGTATGTCTCCTGTCTGTCTGCCTGTCTGTCTGTCTGTATGTCTCCTGTCTGTCTGTCTGTCTGTCTGTATGTCTCCTGTCTGTCTGCCTGTCTGTCTCTCTCTCCTGTCTGTCTGTCTGTATGTCTCCTGTCTGTCTGTCTGTCTGTATGTCTCCTGTCTGTCTGCCTGCCTGTCTGTCTGTATGTCTCCTGTCTGTCTGTCTGTCTGTCTGTCTGTCTGTCTGTCTGCAGGTGAGTTCATCAGAGCTCTGTATGAATCTGATGAGATCTGTGAAGTTGATCCTGGTCGATGTTCAGCTTCTGATCTTTCTGAACATCAGAGCAACCTGAAGATGTGCTGCGAGCTGGCTTTCTGCAAGATCATCAACTCCTACTGGTACCAACACGCTACCAACATGCTACTGACACACGCTACCAACACATGCTACCGACACACGCTACCACTACACGCTACCAACACACACTACCAACACACGCTACCAGCACACGCTACCAGTACACACTATCAGACACACTACCAGCACACGCTACCATTACATGCTACCAGCACATGCTACCACACTACCACTACCAGTACACCACTCCAGTAGCATGTTTTGGAAAATGTTTAGTAAAATAACATGTACGTGGGTTGTATTTATTGGGCTCAAACATACAGAACTGGCGGTATGGTCCTTTAAAACCCTTATTAAATCTGTACAGCATGTTTTTTTTAATTGTTTTTCCTGCAGCGTGTTTTTTTTATTGTTTTTCCTCAGCATGTTTTTTTATTGTTTTTCCTCAGCATGTTTTTTTATTGTTTTTCCTCAGCATGTTTTTTTATTGTTTTTCCTGCAGCATTTTTTTTATTGTTTTTCCTCAGCATGTTTTTTTATTGTTTTTCCTCAGCATGTTTTTTTATTGTTTTTCCTCAGCATGTTTTTTTATTGTTTTTCCTGCAGCGTGTTTTTTTTTATTGTTTTCCCTCAGCATGTTTTTTTATTGTTTTTCCTGCAGCATGTTTTTTTTTATTGTTTTTCCTCAGCATGTTTTTTTTTATTGTTTTTCCTCAGCGTGATTTTTTATTGTTTTTCCTCAGCGTGATTTTTTATTGTTTTTCCTCAGCGTGATTTTTTATTGTTTTTCCGCAGCATGTTTTTTTTTATTGTTTTTCCTCAGCATGTTTTTTTATTGTTTTTCCGCAGCATGTTTTTTTATTGTTTTTCCTGCAGCATGTTTTTTTATTGTTTTTCCTGCAGCATGTTTTTTTATTGTTTTTCCTGCAGCATGTTTTTTTTACTGTTTTTCCTCAGCGTGATTTTTTATTGTTTTTCCTGCAGCATGTTTTTTTTGTTTTTCCTGCAGCATGTTTTTTTTATTGTTTTTCCTCAGCGTGATTTTTTATTGTTTTTCCTGCAGCATGTTTTTTTTGTTTATCCTGCAGCGTGTTTTTTTTATTGTTTTTCCTCAGTGTGTTTTTTTATTGTTTTTCCTCAGCGTGATTTTTTATTGTTTTTCCTCAGCATGTTTTTTTTTGTTTGTTTTTCCTCAGTGTGTTTTTTTTATTGTTTTTCCTGCAGCATGTTTTTTTTATTGTTTTTCCTCAGCGTGATTTTTTATTGTTTTTCCTCAGCGTGATTTTTTATTGTTTTTCCTGCAGCATGTTTTTTTTGTTTTTCCTGCAGCATGTTTTTTTTATTGTTTTTCCTCAGCGTGTTTTTTTATTGTTTTTCCTCAGCGTGATTTTTTATTGTTTTTCCTGCAGCATGTTTTTTTTGTTTATCCTGCAGCGTGTTTTTTTTATTGTTTTTCCTCAGCGTGTTTTTTTATTGTTTTTCCTCAGCGTGATTTTTTATTGTTTTTCCTGCAGCGTGTTTTTTTTGTTTATCCTGCAGCGTGTTTTTTTTGTTTATCCTCAGCATGTTTTTTTTTTGTTTGTTTTTCCTCAACATGTTTTTTTATTGTTTTTCCTGCAGCATGTTTTTTTTTATTGTTTTTCCTGCAGCATGTTTTTTTTTATTGTTTTTCCTGCAGCATGTTTTTTTTATTGTTTTTCCTCAGCGTGATTTTTTATTGTTTTTCCTCAGCGTGATTTTTTATTGTTTTTCCTGCAGCATGTTTTTTTTTATTGTTTTTCCTGCAGCATGTTTTTTTTATTGTTTTTCCTGCAGCATGTTTTTTTTTATTGTTTTTCCTCAGCGTGTTTTTTTGTTGTTTTTCCTCAGCGTGATTTTTTATTGTTTTTCCTGCAGTGTGTTTTTATTGTTTTTCCTGCAGCATGTTTTTTTTATTGTTTTTCCTGCAGCATGTTTTTTTTATTGTTTTTCCTCAGCGTGTTTTTTTATTGTTTTTCCTCAGCGTGATTTTTTATTGTTTTTCCTGCAGCGTGTTTTTTTTGTTTATCCTGCAGCGTGTTTGTTTTGTTTATCCTCAGCATGTTTTTTTTTGTTTGTTTTTCCTCAGTGTGTTTTTTTTATTGTTTTTCCTGCA
>VXCM01007150.1:0-22896 GCA_014773175.1 Lucifuga dentata
AAGGTAGGAAAAACATTTTTAATTCACTGTTCCAGTAGTATGCTTTGGGAAATGATTGTCAGTCAAAACATGTATGAAAATTGAATATATTAGGCTCAAACATGCAAAATCTTTGCACATCCCCAGGGCTCGTGCGCCCACTTTGAGGACCACTGCTCTGTACCAGCTTATCCTGTGCGGGGCTGCGTGGGGTTGCATGGGGCTGGAGGGTTTATCTGGACCCCGCTGAGCGAGAGGCAGGTACGTTCGTGGACAAGTTGCTGATTGAGCCTCCTAATCCTCATCAGTCTGATTTCACGGTGTAATGGTGCTGGTGACGGAGGGTTTGAATATTCCCATCAGCATCAGGAGGAGGGAAACGGGCTGTTACAGGTGCTGCTAACTGCACCGATAAAGGGGGTGGTAAGCAGCGATTCTGCACTATTTTGCATTTGTAAGAGGAGTGGTAGCTTTAGGCTTACTTTGCCGGATCAAATGAGCCAGGAAGGAGTTGCCTCTAACACTTTAAACTGTAATAAGATGATAGAGGGGAAATCTATCCATGTAGGAAGGGATCAGCAGGCATGGCTGAGGGGGACTACAAGATGAAGGAGCCGAGGAGGGCGAATAAAGTCGTCCAACTCGCTGAACCTTCACAATAAAATCCGTATAAACCTGGTGGCCTGATGCTACAAAATGCAACACACACACACACACACACAGAGGCAGGCAGCATTCTTAGCAGTGACCTCATTTTCATACAGTAATTATACTAGTGTCTCAAAATTAATGTGGCGATGATTTATTGATGTTATCATGTTACCTGTGGCACTTTTAGTTCACCAGAAATTATCCCAGTGAGAGAGAGCGCATAACAATGACTTCATTAATCCGAGGGTTCGGTCTCGCCGCTATTATCGCCCCATGCACGGCGTTAAGTCGATGCTAAATTCAGATTGTGCTCCTCAATCAAAGCCATTATCACCTGAAACAACCGTCTTCGCCGTTACGGTCACGATCGTCGTCGTCGTCGCCCCTTTTGGTGTTGCCGTGGTCGACTCACCTTGAGTCCGAGGTTGAGCTCGAGGAGGGAACGCCTGATCTCCATGGTGAGGAAGTTCATCCGCTCACACTCCTGCAGCGCCACCACCTGGTAGGGAGTCCTCTCCTCCGCTTTCGCCAGCAGCTCGGTCATGTTGAACACCTCCGGGAGCTTCTCCATGATCTCCTCCAGCACCACGCGCACCTGGCAGCAGGTGTGGGAGTGGGAGAGTCAGTGGGTGATGGGATGAGTGTGTGTGTGTGTGTGTGTGTGTGTGTGTGTGTGTGATAGTAAGTGACTGAGCGGACAGGAAAAATTAACAGGGAAAAGGCGTCTGAGATCCAACAAGGATCGGAGTTCGGAGTAGCCCTGCAGTTAGCCTGTTAGCTTTAACCCTCTGGACCCCAAGCAGTTTCTGGGCGGTTTTTGCTCCTGTGGGCGTATCGGCTGATGGCCTTGGTTTTACATTTTTATCACTGTGGCTCATGTTTCACTGTATCTGCAAGTCCTGCACCTCTATGGAAGCAGCACAATCATGGCTATATGTAGGGAGAACTCAAAAATGTCTTTTGTGCAGTATAACACAGCTATAATGTCATAAATCATGAAAAAAGAAAAAAAGTTGAATTTCTTTGATAATTTATTTGAAAAAATTGAAAAAAAGATGGAATCTATATATACAACATTTTTCCAAGTGCCCACAACTGTTACCAATATTGGAAAAAAAGGGAAGCTCCACATGCTATACATACTGAATTATTTACATTTTTACGTGACTGTTCATCGCAGCCGAGTCACTCAAGGCTTCCCTGTTGTGATGACGGGCGCAGAATTTGTTGTTTTTTACAGAATCTGGATCGTGCAAACGGTTTATTTTTGGCGAATTTTTAAATGTGACATGGTTAGTTCAAGGACCGTCGGAAATTTGAAAACCCGACAATAATTTTGATTTTTACAGTTTCTGGCTATGACAAATGGTGTAATTTTGGCGATTCTTTTTAAAAGAAAACATGCCTTTCAAACCTGCCGGCAGGTTTGGGGTCCAGAGAGTTAATGCTGCATAAAGAGAAAGAAGAGAATACTTATTGAAATAAAATAAAAGACTGGAGTTATCTGTTTCAGGTAAATTCAGAACTGCCAAAACTGACAGCCTGAGAAACTGTTACAGTTTAGAAATCGATAAATATTCATGAAGATATATTTTTGCTACGCCAGCTTTTTGTTTTCAATTCAATTTTAGTCCAATCCCTCCAGGAAAATCAATGCTCGCATCATAGTTTTTTGGGGGTAAGTGATGATATCTAACATCTGTGGCGACGTTTTCCCAAAGGCAGCCAGCGTTACGGATCAATCACGGGATTAGATGTCGAACAAAGGATCTGAGGTCATCATATCTATGGATTCTTCACTTCAAGTATCTGATCTGGGTTTGGCAGATACTAATGTGGAATACAAAGCGAGTCTCGTTTGTAAGCGCGGCATAGCTGTTGGCTGTACCATGAACAGACAGATGGACAGACAGACACAGACACAGACACACACACACACACACACACACACACACACACACAGGCAGTTTTATCCGTTATGACATCAGAGATCAAATTCTCATTGGACTGTTGCCAAAATTGGACTTAATCACTCCAATTAATGTGATCTACTTTGTGAACAAACTGCAATTAAAATGTGTTAATATTGTTTATTCATCTTTTAAAAAACGTGCTTAAAAATCATGCCATCATTGCAAAGGATTTGATATAAAAGCAGGTGAATGACCTTAATTTGACTCATAAAACAGAATTTACTGGTTGTTTCGAGCAGCTGTAGGAGCTTTTACAGCATTCAGACAGCCAAAGCCTTTATTTATGATATTAGTGACACTTCTTTTGCTCCGTTAAGATGGTGCACAAGACAAGCTTTACACACTCTGACAGAATATTTGCTTGAGAGTTTACACTGAAATAAACTTTATTTGACAGCCGCTCTGAACCAGAAAATGCAGCAGCAAATGCCAAATCTGTAAAATCAACCTGTCAGAGAGCCCAAACAGTTGGTTGGAATTTATTTTCAGTTCAGCAGCAGCGGCTCCCGAAAATGTCGCCTGATCTCTTGCCTGTATCTGCTCAGAGTATTTCCTATGCGTGAGGGTTTGACCCAAAATACTCCACCTGTGTCCACCTGTGCATAATGGCCTCAAAATATGGCCATATATTTGTGCTTTACCTAACTGTACTTTTTTTTCCTTTTTTTTTTCTTTTTTTTTTTTAGCAATTTGGACTTTAAACTTGTATCGGGAGTCCAAATGGGATGACCATCAGTTTTGCAGGGCTAATGGTGAATAGTGATGGAACTCCCACAGCGCTCATAATTTATATCAGGATTTCCTGCATGTTTTCTTTTCCTCCCATACGGAAAATGTCCACTTCCGTCTTTGATGCTGCTAGCTCCACAGTCTGAGACATGAGGCCCTATTTATGAATCTCAATGCAGAGCTTAGAGTGCATGGAGCAAGTGGTGGCACACATTTGGATGCCAAAAAAAAAAAAAAAAAAAAAAAAAAAGGTGGGTTAAGACATCATCAGTGACATATTGGAATTGGACAGAAGCTGGTAATAATTATGACCAATCACAGCAGCTCTTTTCATCTCCTTTAAAAACATCAAAGTGATACTTGACTGCGTCAGTGTCTCCTGAGACGGATCTCTTAATAACTGTGCAGATTCACGAGTGTGAATACACAGCAGCCAAAATATTAACATATACAGCAAAAGTCACTGTATGGTTGCCTGAGCTGACAAATTCCCATAATGACCCTGTATCCAGAAATAATTCTCTATTTTCCCTATAACAAATTCTCGTTCAGCCAACAAAGTTGGAGTGAAGCCTGAGTGTGTCCCGTGCATCTCAATGCAAACACTTTTACAGCGGAAACTGGAAAAATGAGTGGAATACAGTCGGAAGCAGCACTTTGATGTGAATGGGAGTACGAGGCGTGTGTTTTTGCAGCAGCTTGGTGGTGCTGGTCCAACATTTCATACCGTTAACCGGTAGGCTTGGCATGCATGATAACAGTCTGACAGACTGCTCGCAGAAGGCCTTCGTACCAGCAGGCTGTTGCAGAGATGTTAAGTGTGACACATTTACTCTGCCTTCTTGTTATTAATACGCCACATTCAGAATAAACTGAAATTATACAGTTTTAGATGTGTCTGCTGATGGAACAATGAATAAGAAAATGTGATTTTTTTGGAGCTCAGTGTGAGTTCTCCTCCGATAACGACAGGCAGTCCGCGGGTTACAAAGGAGTTACGTTCCCACGCCTGTTCGTAAGTCGGATTTGTACATAAGTCAGTACAGTTACGTAAGGTGTGTATCTAGCATATATATTTTACATTTCTATGCATAAGAAACATTAAAGAAACACTTCCAGATGTCCTAAAACACTAAAACATAGTAAACATAATAATGTGTGTGTGGGGGTATAAAAAAAACATGTAGGTTAACACTTACTCTCGCTCCTATTGATGTCTTGCTCGTCAGAAGAGGCGTCGTAAAGTAGCGTTCATTATTACGAATCATTGTATGTAACTCGAATTTTTAACTTAATAGGCTTTACGGCGGTCGGTTCTTAAGTACGGGTTGTTCGTAAGTCGGGCGTTTGTAAATCGGGACTGCCTGTACAGAGACAAAATATTAATAAATTAGGTAGTGCCCTGCAAAATGTGCTGCTGAGCGCCCTGTGCAGGTGGGCAGTGCTAAATGTGGTCAGTTTGGACGCCAAAATAACAGTGCAATGATATTCTCCCTGAACCTCTCCTCCCATTGTGGCACCAAAATACTAACTAGGTGCAGGTGAGGAAAATAAAATGACTGCGCCCTACGAACGCCATGTGCCAGAGATGAGTTTCACTGGATGTCATAAGGCACGGGATGACTAAAAAAGCCTTTCCCAGATCCTGGCTCCCACGGCCGTCCAGGATGACCAGCCAGCTTCCCTCCCACAAACACAACTTAGCCAGAGGTACCGACACTGGGAATCAAACCCAAGCTCTCTGCAGCGGTGGGTTATAATTTTGTCCTGCAGTTTCCTGTGATTTTGAATCGGGTTTGTCCTGACTTGTGATGCAAGTGAAATCAACATTTTTTTGTTTGTTTTTGAACCACTTTGTACTGAACAAATCGCAAATTGCATTGCACAATTTTGTAGGATTTTACATTCAATAAAAAAAACCTCTTCTAATCATGATGTCCTGATGAAAGTTTGATGGAAAACATATTTGCTAATGGCGAAAAATGCTTCTGAGCCGGCGTTTCAACTCTGAAGCACTTCGAGGACAAAAATAATCAATCGTATTCATGGAACCTGATCATTAGGTCGTTATTATTCAAATCAATTCAAGCTTTCAGCCCGTGCAGAAGGGATCGTGAAATGGCTGTACTTGTGAGTCATCCTTTTACCTTTTCCTCGTGCGTCGCCCCACCGCCCTTGCCGCCTCCTCCGTCTCTCGGCTGCATTTCCAGCACCGTGCGGAAAAGCTTCTCAGAGGTTTGCGTGAGAAAGCCGATCTCAGCGTTAGGATGAAGGCCGTACAGGTAAGGAGACTCTGGAGGTAAGGTCTCATCAATGTACTGGAGAGGAATGATATGAGTTATTTTAGATTTAAAGTATTAAGATGGACAATTCCACACTTAATTCCTGAAAGAAAAACACACTTTTTTTCCCCACTCAGTGTTGACAAAAGGAAGCAAATGGAACCATTTAAACGACCAGGTATTTCTGGGCGAACTCAGGATCAACTGAAAACTGGTAATGACCATACCAAAGGAAAGGAAATGTGGCATTTTCAATATGCTGGTTTATAATGAACATTAATTTGCTTTTAAGTTAGAGCAGCACATGAAAGTGGAAGCTCATCTCAAAACAAAAAAAAAATCCTTTTTGTAAAATCCTTTTTTTGTAGGATTTTACATTCAATAAAAAAGCTCTTCTAATCATAAAGCCCTGATGAAAGTTTTGATGGGAAATATATTTGCTTTTAATGCGCGAATGCTTTATCAGTCGGCTTCTTTGAGCTCCTCTGTGTTTGCTGGCTAACTCTTCCTGATTGCATGCACCTGTATGTTGTTCAAAAGAAGCATGAGACCGCTGAGTCGCCAAGTCTTCGCCGCTTATACCTTTTCTCTCCTCAATATACTGCATGCTTCGCTCCAGATGGCTGTGAGGGAGGCGGTGGCCTAACGGACCTCTGGGGACCCGCGGGCCTTTATAGCCCCTGTTCTCGTGCCAAGTCTCCACCGCCCGGCTGCCAGGGTGGCNCCCGCGGGCCTTTATAGCCCCTGTTCTCGTGCCAAGTCTCCACCGCCCGGCTGCCAGGGTGGCTGTGTGGTGACAGCCAGAAGTAAAACATTCCAGCACTTCTCACTGTAAGAGCCAGGATCTGCAGCACCCAGGCTGAGGAAACATTAAAAAACAAATCATACCGCCCCACTCCCTCTGGTTTCCAAGGGACATCACGGGGAACATCTGGACGGGCTCTGAGCTCACACACATTGGCCCAGATTTATAAACCGTAGCGCACAAATTACCGCAAGCTATATGCAAATATCATGGTGCAACCACGTTCCCTCATTCATAAATGCCTGTTAGCGACATATTTTAGCGTTAGCCTTGAAAGAGGCATTACTGTGNCCCTCATTCATAAATGCCTGTTAGCGACATATTTTAGCGTTAGCCTTGAAAGAGGCATTACTGTGACATTTCCTTATTTACATGTCGCGGTAGCTATTCATAAAACACGCCAAAACACACTACAGAGTTTAAAATACACGTTTACCTGTTATTTTAGTGTCAGTCTTTTAAAACGAGGAGCTCTAAAGCAGAATATATGTTTCTTTTGCCGATTTGTGGCTTTAAAACCAGATGAATCAGGATAAATGGTGGCTGGTAAATATGCAGCAGCTCATTAACACGCTGATCTTCATCGGCTTTTACCTGTCACACCTCATAGCAGCATTACCTTCATGTGACTACGCTCATTATCGTAGAAGTTTTATGAATGAGCTTCAATTATCACGGCGTGCATTAAGGCAACGATACACTCCTTGTCGCCATTTTTTATGAATCTGGACCACAGTGCCATATAAATGTAGGGTTTGTAAGCTTTTGGGGGACACCAGTGAAGTCGGTTCCTGCTGTTGTAGCTAAAATAAATAAATAAAATTAAATTAAAAAAGCGATGTCTGTCCAAGATTTTAAGAAAGTGAGCACAATATGCTTGGTTAAGAATAATATGTGAGTTTATTGCAGCAGCTGACATGACAAACTGCATCATTTTTTTTTACCATGTCAATCAGGGTTTCAGTTAAATGATCAATAACATTTTGCGATTTACACGAGCAAAGCAGGATGGAATGAAGCAAGTCGGTCACCTGATGATACCTGTAGCTGTCAGGACTTGTATTAAGCGCTGTCAAGAAAAGCTAAACTTAATTGCGTTAAAGTTATTTAAAACAAACTCACACGAGGGAGCAGCGAGACAGCTGCTGGATGTTGCGTTGTTACTGAAACATATTTAACGTTTGATGAACACGGCAGCGGCTCAACACTTTCAGCTGACAGCAAAACGCTCCTGGAGACTCTGAAGTCCCTAAGAGTAGAAATGTGTTCGTATTCCCACAGACCGGTCCTCTGTCTTCCTTCCCTTTGTGACCTAATTAAAAATAATCTGATAAACAAAAAGATGGAAATTTGAAAATCTACATAGCTGCTTTGCTTTAAGCTACTCTGTTGTTCAGATATATATATATATATATATTTCTTTCCTTTCTGTGATTCATTTGGTTTGCTTTCCACTTTCATGCCCTTGGTCTTTGCCAGCTAACTAACTTTATAATCCTACTTTTACTAAAATTCCAGTTTGCCAGTTAAAACTGGCAAATATTTATACAACTAAAACTACAATCTCCTATGGCCAAGGGATCCATATGGGGAGTTTTATTGTTTATTGATTTAGCATTGAAGTGCACAAGTCTGTACACTGTACACAGGGGACAGACATGGTGAGAGAGAAATGCCTTATGAAGGATGCCATTCTTATTCATTTCAATTTGAAAAGCAGATGGGATAACTTCTGGTAAATTAAATACTAGCTAAATTAAGTCAAAAATCATTTACTGGCTTCTTAGAACCTTGTTCGGTTTCTTGGAACACACCTTGAAATGATCTTCATACTTCAGTACCACAATTGTATTTGTTTTTGGTCATTTCTTACAGTACTGAGTTGATGATGGGTATTTTATAGCTTTGTATTAATGTCGTTTTATCAGATTTTAGGGTGCCTTTTTTAAAATCTGGCCAGGCACTGCAGAAACTTAGCCTTTTGGCTAACTCTAGCTCATTTACTGTTGAACAACGAGGATTGTCCCTGACAAATAAATTAATAAATAAATAATTGTACCACGTTGTATTTATTACCTGGTAAGGTATTTATTATGTTTGTATTTTACTCATTTATTGCTGAAATTAACCAATTTAATTCAAGTTTAATGTATAGTAAAGGCTGGGATTGGCCTGATGAGAAATGCAGCCTTTTTTTTTTTTACCTTTATTCATCCACTGAGTATCGAATGCTCTTTTGCAGTANCACACACACACACACACACACACCTGCAAGCTGCCCAGTACAGCCACAGACTTCCCTGCTGCCACTGAAGCCTTGAACAAGGGCACCTCAGTGGTGATAATGAGGGAGGGACAGGTGCTGCTCATTCACCTTCCCAACCAGATTTCTCCTGCCAGTCCGAGCATTGAACCGGCAACCCTTCGGTCACAGGTTCGCTTCTCGAACCTTCAGGCCACCACTGTCCCACAGCCCTGTCTTACCTTGTGGTAGCTGTTATAGTCCATGTTTCCAGGCAGGGGGAAGCCAGGTGCAAGATTTAAGTCTCCTTCCATCATCTCCGGCTTGATGAACTCCTCCAGGTAGGTCCGACACAGGCGGCGGTCCCAGTCGTCTGTAATGTGACCCCCGTACATGATCTCACCAAACAGGTAGCGCAGATCATCATATGGCACCTGGGAATTAGAAACAGAACGTTGCTTTGCAGGTAGCTGCTGGTGTTTAGCTGAGGTCACACGTATTTAGATTTCCAATTAAGATAACCAACGGTGGGCTTTGTAACGCTTTTCAGAGGGATGAAGGAAAAACGTACACTGAAACCTAAATAGGCATGTACCTTCTGACTGGCCTCCAGGTAGTTGTAGAGGACATTGATGGAAATGGTTAAGTCTCCGGTGTTAAAGGGATATGATCTGTTCCAGCCCTGAGGACCAAACTTCCTCCTCTCCGCCACCACCGCGTGGAAGTAGCACAGGGCAAACAAAATGCTCTTAAACTCAAGCTCCCGTAAACACATTTCCAGCGTGTCCTAAAAAAAACAAACAAANAAAAAAAAAAAAAAAAACACATTTAACACACACAAAAAGTCTATCTTGATAAATGTCAGCCGAGCTCATGCCTCCTGAATGACAGTCGCTTTAAAAGGAGCCGTGTCTGTGTTACAGGTAAAAAGTTATGGCAGTACGCTTGTGATGCGTTTTATTTTGCCATGTCCCCGGCAGCGCAGCACGCTAACAGACAGACAATGGGATGACGAGATGGCAATAAACACAACGATGAAATTCTCTTTTAATTGTCACAACTTGTCAGGCACTTTCAGCCTCCGACTGCCTTGTGGGCTCATTATTCGAGACAGGCGGATGAAAAACCACACATAAATGGCACCGTAATCTCTGGGGGAAGACGGTTAAATAAGCATGCCAATAACCCCTATGGAAATGAAGCCTAAATTCTCTTTATTCCAGCATGTCATGGTGAGCGCCGTGGCGAGGGCCCTTTTGCTTCCCCTGCCGCAGTTCCCTGGGGAGCTGACTCCTATGAATTCCACAAATCACGAATCACACGCACGCACACAATTTCAATTTAGTTAATATTCTGCACAGTGCGTCCCTGCTCAACACGGCTGAAAGAGATGCGTGGCCTCCCTATTCATGACCTGTAGACTGGAGAGAAGCAACATGCCGTCAGATCAGACAGAAAAAAGAGAGAGATAGAGAAGCACACACGTGACCAAATACACACACACACGCATGCATGTAAATATACTCACAAACACTCTAAATGTCTCTGGACTGATATAGATGCAAATCTAAGCCATCAGAGCATGCATGAGTCTGAATAATCCTGAAATTTGACAATAAGAGGGAGTCTGGTGAGGTGTGTGTGTAATCAACACTCAGCCGCTGTGAACATTATGCTAATAGCAATGTAGGAGATAAACTGTAAACACTACTATTGGTGTGTAACTTTACAGCCAGCACTGTAAGAGTAGCAAGTAGCTGCGCTTTTCAGCAGACAGGAAACTGAGTGAAATCCTCAATCCTTACATAAAACTGCACCATTAGTAAACCACTGTGGACGTTGTTGACTTCAGTCCACTTAGGTTCATCCACCAACCCAGTGGAGTTGTACGCATTTACGAGTGAAAAGGTCAAAAGGAAAAAAAAAAACAAAACAGTAATATCTGTGGCTTAGCACTGGCTTTAGCCACACGGGTGGCCCATTACAGAGGGTTAGCCGACATTGATTAGCTTTCCCTGAGTACACAACTGGAATATTCCCCCCGTACTTACCTCGGCGAGCCTCCCTGCGGCTGTGCGTGAGGAAAGGCTCACCAGCATGTTGCACTTATCAGGGACAATATACATCGGCAGACTAAGGATCATGGAAATGGACTGGGAGGAAGCTGAGCACTCGGGTAATGGTGTAGGGGAAGATGCATCGGCAGCGAAGCATGGGGTAATGGTAAGCCTTAGATAGAGACGGCGAGCTGATAAGGTAAGGAAAAGGTGGAGAGAGGCCACTGCAGCGCACTGATTCATTCTAACCACGGTCTTCGTATTGTTTAAATGCTTCCTGATAACACACGTAAAAAAATTTAAAAAATGGAGTTTGTGGTGATCTCAGTCCTCAGATGATCCTTTCCCTGAGCAATCTAACAACCTGAGCTTTTAATGGTACCGTGTACTGTGTTCACGCCTGTCATCTGCGGGTCAGAGGTGACTCCAGGGTGGCTTTCTCCATCTGCTAGTTGCTGCATTTCTGCAAATTGGCAACATGATGAGAAATCTGGAGAGGAAAATTGCCACGCGGTGTCTCAACTGCCACTCACAGCAAAGGCGAAAAAAAACAAAGAAACAACAGGAAGAAGATGAAGATCCCACGCTTTGAAATGCTAAAATCAGGTTCTGCGACGCAACGGAGCATGACTGTCGGATGATCTCCAGGAAGATCAGCGAACTGAGCGCGTTACCTGGTTGAAGTTGTCCAGGGCCTTGTGCAGGTTGGCGTGCATGCCGGTCGGCGGCTCGTTGGTGATCTTGATGGAGCTCTCTAATATGCCCTGTGGGATGATGTGGCTCTCGGGGGTGGAGGAGGGCTCGGCGCTGATGAACACCCTGAAGTTCTCGTGGCTTCCCTCGCTGTAGCGCTCGAGACGCTTCTCCAAGGTGCCAAGCCAGCGTGCCACCAAGTGGATGTTCTGCATTGAGAGAAACATTCCAATCAATTTTTTTAAAAAAAGGAAAATTTCAAGTTATAGTAGGGGACAAGAAAGTTATTCTGCAAAATGAACACCTCTCTGTTAGGGCAGAGAGTCTGATCTAAACAGACTCTCTGAGCACAAATATGCCATAAGGACAAATAATAATGATTATCCTATGGCTAGACATTTCAAAGAAAAGCACAACAGCAACCCATCNTAAGGACAAATAATAATGATTATCCTATGGCTAGACATTTCAAAGAAAAGCACAACAGCAACCCATCCATCCTGAAAGCTATAGGTATAGATCATATCCCAGAGACAATACATAGAGGAAACAGGATCAAACGTTATTGGATTTACAAGTTAAGAGCAACCCACTACCCTGGCCTTAATGAGGATCTAGCTTTGCCTCATTTCCTGTAAGGTAATGCCTATTGGTAAGGAGATATGTGTGTATATATTTTGTATTATGTTGTATATTTGTATATTAGGATGTTTAGGTATTTGTACACACACACTATGACTTCATGTGTATTTTTACTTTATCTATCTTTTGAATTTGTATTTATTTCTTGAGAGACTGCCCCCTGTTGAATTTACCTGAAAGGGAGGAGCTAAAGCTAAACAATTTCAGACTGGTAGACTGATTACTGAATGTTTACACCTGTTGATTGACTCGCCCTTTTTTGTATAAGTTAGTTTCATCACAGATTAGTCTGTAACTTCCTGAAGAAGGCTGGACGCCGNTTTGTATAAGTTAGTTTCATCACAGATTAGTCTGTAACTTCCTGAAGAAGGCTGGACGCCGAAACGCGTAGAAGTAATAGTTTATAATTATGTTCTACCTTTAGAATCTGCCAATTTAACCTTTTTTTCCTTTGACAAGTGCCTTGGTTTCTCCGTTTTTTAGATAATGTTTTCTGCTGGATATCTGAGAAAATCTGGCTTTTAATGGATACCACCGTAACAGCTTAATACGGTACTGTACTTAACAGTGGAGTCGCCCTTATAAGTTACACAATGACAACTTGAAAAAAAAGGAAGCAATTAAAATACTGCATATTCTGCTCTCATCACTGTGACTTTGATGTGGCACCAAATTAAATGGTACACAGCACTCCAAACACATTTTTCAGCTTGGTGACATTGTGAGTAAGCGACCGTTCTCCGGTTTAACTCCGGCCTGACTTTCCTGCATATTCATCTCCCGGTGCAACGGAGAAGACTTGTACTATCACGCAAGCTTGGATGAGCTCAATTTTCCATCTCAACCGTCCCGACATTTCCAGGATATCCTGTGAATGATAAGGAGTCGGCCAAGCCCCCATACTTCAGCATGCAGCGCTGCCCAGTGCCTAAATCTAATTACAGCACTAATAACTCCAGTCATTAATTCATAAGCCTCTTTACTTTCTCATTTCCCTCGCTCCGTATTTAATCTTCCCTATGATGGCTGAAGTTAGCTCTCTTTCCAAACGACGGGGCACAACGCAGTGCTAATGTCAATTTTTGGGAAAGATGTCAAAAAGCGAAGAAAAGTTTTGCGTTCTGAGTGCTGCGAGAGCGAAGTCCGGGAGGAGCTTGAAGCTGAGAAGGGGATAAATTAGTTTGCGAGTTGATGCCTTAGAGAGTAATGAATGGTACACAAATTAAAAGTCGAAATTCAAGTACTTTTTCATCAGCTCGGAGTACAACCCTTCCTCTTGGCATGTAAATAGTTTGGCAATAAAGGGAGGCAACAGACGAAGTGAGAGACTGCCGCAGAACTTGTCACTGTAATGAAACCATTCATCCTTTGGCAGGGAAGGAAGGAGAAGGGGGAAGAATGGAGAGAAAGAGAGAGGGGGAGAGGAGAGAGAGAGAGAGAGACCAACAAACAAACAAGACGGAGGAGCAGCCACCAGTTTATGGCTTTTTAATTAACTTTCAGGTGCAACCCTTTTTTTGTTCCCTCAACGTCTTCTTGATAAGGGCCTTCCAGCCGCCGCGATGCCTGCGCTGATACTACATCAAAGAGTCGCCGATTTACATAATAATATAAAAGTTAAATCTAAAATCCATTAGAAGACACCACTGGCAAGGTCTTTGATGCATTGCTATCAAACACAACCTGAGGGAAAGCACAATGGCACATCCAACTGCCTGTCACACACACACAATATACAGTACACACATAAATGCAGGTGCACGCACGCAATTTTTCCCTCTTTCACACACAAAGACACACACGACAAACACATTCATCAAGGAGTGGTGCTGAGGACAGCCGGGCTGGGCTCCGGCGCCAAGGAGGCGGCACGCAGTGGAAAACCATCATAATCCAGACTGACGTAGACGCACGAAGACGGGACTGAGGGACGAACAGGCTGCCGGCGCACTGCGGGCACCGGTGGCATTAAACACATAGCTGAGTTAAATATCAAACATGCGGGGGATGAAGATTTTTAGAGGTTTGGTTTTTTTTTTTCATATGCCTTTCTGTAAAATGAAAGAAATTAACTTTCAACCTTTCATCTGTCTATCTGTATTATCTTAATAGATATAATCTCTCTCTCTTTCTCTCTGTATGCAGATAGGTGTACTTCTGATGTAATTAACAAAAAAATAAAAAAAAAAAATAGAAGAGCACCTCTTTGTCTTACTCAGGTGACCTGGAACGTTAAAACAAGACTCGCTGCAGTCACTTAAAAATGACACAGTGAGTGATCTTACAGCAGAGCTGCATGCATAAATGCCTCGTTGCAAACACAAATGCACAATTGAGAGTTCAGTGGTGCAATAACCAAACTGGCAGCGGTCCACAGAGACGCAGATAAAGCAACATGGTTGGTTATCCTGTGAGTGGGCGAGTATGTGTGTGATGTACACCAAGACAACGATATCAATGCTTGACTCGTAATTAGGGGGTCCAGTGGCTCCATTGTGCTGTGGGGATATTCTGCTGGCATGGTTTGGGTCCGTTTGTCCTCTTAAGCCCCCTTCAGACCATGTGAGTTTGGGCTGTCCCAGATGAAAAATGACAAACATGAAAGAAACATGATGATGTCTCTGGCCGTGACTCCAAAATGTGGTCCTAGGTTGCACTGTGAGGCTGGTTCAGAGAAGGACCACATCACTCATTTTGCATGTTTGAGCCTAATATATTCAGTTTTCATACACGTTACAGTACTGACAATCATTTCCCAAAGGATAAAACCGTATTTCAGCTTTCCTGATATTTTGCAAAATCTCTTAATCTTTCAAAATCAAATATTCAAGTGATACACCCACCTTAAAAATCCATGTTTCTCCTGCTAATAGTTACACAGCCTTATGAAGTCACGGTCCTTTAAATTTTTCCATAAACGCAGGTCTTCTTTTGGGACTATATTCCCCGGTGGAGGCATACATTCACTCCACGCTTTTTATTGAGCTTAAACACTAAAATTACATAACTTTTAAAAAAACCTGAATACACGTCTTGTTGGTGATGATGGATTACCTATCCCAAGAACGTTTACAGTATCAACAAGCTGATTTTAATAGCGTACCAGAATGAACTGAAACCAACGGAGGTCTGGAAGGTAGGAAAAACATTTTTAATTCACCGTTCCAGTAGTATGCTTTGTGAAACGATCGTCAGTAACGTTACATGTATGAAAATTGAATATATTAGGCTCAAACATGCAAAATGAGTAGTATGGTCCTTTAAGCCCACTGAAGACCATGTGACTTTGGGTTGTCCCAGATAAAAAATGACAAACAGACTTTCTTCCAGGATTACCACATCCACAGAGCACGAGTGCTCACTGAATGGTTTGATGGTGAATAACATGCTGTCATTCACAGTCACCACATCTCCACCCAGTTGAACAGAAATGGAGGTTTTTTGATTGACATGTTAGACAGCGCTCTACACCACCATCATCAAATGCAAACCGAAGCTGGTATCATGACTTGTGGCTCAACATCTTGCTAAGAAACTTTACGTGGGGTTTTCCTTTTAATTTGTCGCCTCTTTGGTTATTTATCATATTTTAATGTGATTTATCATTTGACTGTGTGTTAAAGCAATTACAATTAAATCTTATTACTCAGTTACAGTATTGGCATTCTGGAAAGGGTGGGATTTTTCCCCCTGCTCTTTCTTTTCTATCATCAGAAGTCCTTTCCGTCATCAATCATTAAAATGGATTTTGTCCAACTCTCAATGTTAGCCTACAAAAAAAAAAAAGAGGACTGCATGAATCATTTAAGTTTAAAAAGACTACCAGAGCCGCCTTGCTCATCTTCGCAGAGCAAAGTGAAGAGAGGCCACTGAGGGAGAGCGTTTTAGTCAAATCGTCTCACCTGCTTTCCCTGTCTGCTCTCCTCTCTGCCACTGGCTGGAAATCAGGTGGGTTTAGTGGGGTTTAAATTTAGCAATAAAGTGCAAAAAGACTGGGCGAGTTAAGGCCACTTGATTCTCGCTGCCTGTGTGATGTTGGATATTCAACTCTAATCTGCTCGATTGATTGCCTCTGCATCTCCCTCCCGCCACCCACCTCCCCTCCCAGTGGGTCCCTGCGTCTCTATCTCCCAGGTCCATTTGAACAAGAGGCTGCTGTTCTGCAGTATAATTACCCGCCGTCGAAGGGGAACCCGCCATCCTGTCATGGAGACTGGCGAGGCGGTGAGGAGAGTACAGTTGGTGGCTGAGGCAGAACGACTGATAAGAGACCCAGGATAGAAAGTTATGAGGTAGAATGATGCTGCGTTCGACAGACCTCGGATCTCAGAGTTTTCCGACTTCTTACTTGGAAAAATGCATTGGAATGGCACTTGAAGTCGAAGCTCTGGCTGGGAAACTAGGACAAAATTATCTATCCCGACTTACCAAGTATGACGTCACTCAACCTGGCGGCGCCATGGAAGCAAGCTTTGTGAATAGAAATGATCAGCTAAAAGGCGAATAAAGTATTTTTTCTTGTGTGAAATTGAAAGAAAAAGGTCAGAATATATCACCATGGTAACTATCTATTTGGTATGATAACTGTTTGCCGTTGATACGTAAGTGTAAATAATTTAATATTACTTCTCTACATAAAGTTTAATACCAAAACAGTGATTAATATCATTGTAAAACAACACAACCAAACAGTCCTGTAGTCTAACTTTAGTTAGCATTTATTACTAAGTTTAATTAATTTTTACAGTATTTATTGGTGTCCAGCTATGCTTTTTTTGATGACATTTGGCTGGAACGGTTTGAGGTTGGAAGTTGGAGCTTCCGACTGGGAAAAATTCGACTTCAGAGGTCTGCGAACGCAGCGTGAGTATGTGGAGAAATGGAAAAGACGAGGAAACTGAGCAGGATAAGGTGGAAAAGTAGGAGAAAGAGGAGAATATGATATCTTCCCCCCTCTCCGTTTTCCTCTCCTCCCCGGGTGGCTCTCAGCGGGCAGACAAAGAGGCAGATGATGATGAAGCGAGTGGGAGGTTTGTTGCCAAGGGGACGAGGCCTTTTTAAGCCCATCGATTGGGATACTTATGCAAAGGTAATTAAACAACTGCTTGTCTGCGCTATCCTGGGTCTGCTGCAGGGAGTGATGGCATTCCAAACCTTCTTTTTTTAAAACTTTCTACAAGCTGTGTGAATTAAAAGAAAGGGTGTCCCTCAGTGCTCAGCCTGTCGATACTTCCTATTAGAATTCTACCAAGGTTTCCACTTAAAATGCAAAGGTGAGCCTTGCCCTCGATAAGAGGAGAGCAGACACTGAGGCTGTAGATATTTCACTGTATAATGCCGGGGCCTTTTCACTCAGGAAATTTCTGTGGAAAATTAAATTCACTTTCCTGTGCAAACAAATTTTTTTTATTTATCTATGAATTGTTACTTTTGGTGTTAGGAGAACTGCAACTGTCATATATACACCTTCAAGACAGCATTATGTTTCTGTCAGATGCCTGTATTTTGTTGACTTAGGTGATTAAAAAGATTACATTCAGTGACATATCTGTCTGTGCACAAATTAATGCCAATGCTGCAATACAACACCAAGTACAGCCTTTGCTTGAATTGTAGTTGTATTTTGATTTGCATTCAAACCTCTATGATTTTCAAAGATGCATCAGCAGTGTATGTGCCTCTGCCAACTAACGACATGGATAATGCTTTTGTGCTTCTGTTTGCAATAAGAGGCGGACTGAGCCAGGAGAAGTACAAACTCAATTTCTTGCCAAAACAAAAAAAAAGTACTAAAACTGCACTGTATTAATCCACATAAACACAACTCTACTCTTAATATTCTGTGTGCACAGTTTGTGTACATGTATGTGCATGTATGCATGTGTTTGTGCCGTGTTGTACCTGTAATATGACCCAATGGCCATCCTTTGCTGCCAAATCAAGGGCTTGTTCAGCCACGACCTCTTGACCCTGACCCAGAGAAACGTTGTGGAAGTTCTTGTTGTCGAACGTGTAACCAAGCTTCTTCCCTGAAAAAATAAAAACATATGACACCATGTCAAGCCCAAAAAACAGCGTAAGCTAGCTTAGCTGGCCAGTTTGAGTAACAAATTCACATTGCTTAAACAAATTGTTGTTTTTCGTGATTGAATAAGACATTCTGTCCCTGATACAGCGACGCTGTATCAGGGACTAGATTCTGAACATTTTGTGAACGCTTTGTTTTTTAAAGTGGTGAAAATACAAAGAACTTGCTGTTGCTGGGAAAACAAGGCATCTAAAATACATAGATATGCTGTGTATACTGTGTATGAAAACACTTGCATTTCACTGTCAAGCTGAAATGAATCAGTATATATTAACTTGCAGAAGAGTGATTTACAGGTTAAAACAGGAATGCAGCTGCCAATCTGAAATTACTTCAATATGGAAATAGACAATTGACATGTGGGAGTTCATTTTGTTGCGGTAAACCTGACAGAATATCTACAATCTGAATATTTCATAGAGCCTACCTCAAACACCCATATACTGAATTATTTGGCAACAGATTCAAAAGTGTCCAGCTGTGAAAGAGCCCTGTTCCAGGTCAATACAAAAGCTTCAACTTTGGTATAATGGTCAAAAATCAAAACAGCATGTCCTGCTGTGATTTGCATTATTCATGCGGGAATATAAAGTAACTCTAAAACTGATGACATTTACTTTCTGCTGTCTCGAATACACCAGTGGTGCCATCTCATATGTTTGTGACCTTTTGCATAATCCCTTCCATCTATCCAAAGCCTGTTGTGCATTGGCGGTGATTGCTGATATCACAGCAGATCGCTGCGTGGCAGATGTTTGGGACGGCAGCTGCTCTGCCTGATAATCCAATGCAGCAGGAATCAAACTGGAAATTGTGCAGGCGTGCCTACATTTGACTTCAGCGAGCTATTCCTGTGAAATCACGGATTCCCGCCACATAACGAAATAATAATTTGCTGTTATGTAATGCTACAGCAAAAATCTATAACCACAGTAGCAGGCTTATTAGAGATTTAAAAAAAAAAAAAAAAAAAAAGCATTACCATGTTTCTCCACATCCTTCAAAGGGTCGACTCCGGGAGAGAGGATGAAGAACATCGGCGTAGCTGGACCTGACTCTTCAAAGGAGACGGCGAAGTCCAGCGATCTGCCAATCACGTACTTGCTCCCCAGTTTCTCCTCTACGAAGTCTCTGCGGGGAGAATATGTCTCAGTTCTCCTCGACGCTTTTATGTTATCATCCGCTGACAAGCTGAGTAATGTGAAGCATCTGAAGAGGCTCTTCTGTCATACAAAAACGTCGGGCAGCCAGTTTGAGTTTCAGCTCAGGTTATGACTGTGTTATCAGCAGCTCTTTTCCAACTCTGAATTGGACTCAGTATTAACTCAAGTCATGACTGAGTATTAAATCAATTCAGGAATGTTATCAGTGGTTCTTTTCAAACTCTGAATTGAACCTCTGACCTTTATAATGGCATGTTTTCTCATTTAAATAATGGATAGACTGGGCCTCAATGTTCATATTAAACAATTATCTTAAAAAAATACTCCAATTTTTAAAAATGGAACCATTATTTTCCTAAACACTCAAAAGTTGTTGTGTTTCCTGTTCAGGCAGACACTTTTCCTTGTAGTAACAAATTCATCCAGCAGTAAGAATAGCTTACAGCAACAAAAAGTGAAGAGTAAAATGAAGAAAAGACACAAACGAGGGTCTAATTATGTGCCAGTATTAAGCATATTGTTGTGTGTGTATGTGGAGACACACTGACATAAAACAGAGAAGTGCACTGGGCTATTAGCTTAGCATCTAACAAGGCAGAATGTTGTTAGTTAGTGCTATGATCAGCCCGAAACAGCCGCTGAAATGTACCAGCCTTCCCAGGATTTCTCCCAGTCCTCCCGAATACAACGCCCCCACCTGAGCCCACCTCCTCAAAGCAAATATGAAAATGAGGTTTGGATTGCATGTGCTATTTTTGGAATCCCATTTTGCTATTATCGTTTTTCCCCTCTGATTCCCACCTGATTTTTAATGTTTAAAATGCACATGGGAAACTTCTCCGATTTTTTTTTTTTTTTTTNTTTTTTTTTTTTTTTTGAAGGAATAAATACTGAAAGTAATGAATTCTCGTTATGACTCACACCACAAATACTGTTTACAGGTTACTGAGTCATCCTGCTTGCAGCCCGTACACCCTTTCACAGCATTCTGATCCAGTTACAGTGACGCTCCTGCACGGAGGCTGAGGGCTTTATTCCTGCAGACTAGTTTGATAAATGAGGTCGACTGATTGTAGCTGTAAAGCTTCATAATCAGACATTTCTACGTAACAACACAGCCGCAGTCAGTGGCGAACGCTGGCGCCCTGTCTACTGAAACTTTAAGTCAAAGGTGAAGATGTTCAACCTCTCCCCTTTAACCAAGCAGCACAGACCGGTGACATGACATAAGAGATCACAGAGGAAGAGCAAAGACTTGACCTCTCACCTGATGGCGTACGTCATGCGGTCAGGCCTAAGGGCCCGCATCATACACAGTTTCTGGAGCGACGTCTTGCTCTTCCACTCCTGGGGGAATTTCTCCTTCTCTGGACACTCAGACTCGGAAAATGTCTTCCAGCGTTTGGCCGAGCCCTCTATGTCATTGTCCAGTTTCTTGAACTCGTCCATGAGGCAAAGGGACTGGTGGTTTGGGCAGAAAACAGATGCTGCGTGAGTAGAAACTACTGTTGGTAGTGATGCACATTAAAGTTTTTTCCCCCTCTTCAGAAATATTTTACAATGCACAGCAAAAGCCGCTCGTTTGGCTGGCAAACGGAGCAAAGTTTGGGACAGAAAAACAACAACAACAAAAAAAAAAAAGGGACAGGAGTGCTTATCTTTAGTTGAACCCAGATAAATAATATTTATTCAAAAAGAACTGCTGAGTAAACACGATTTCTTTCATAACGGGACGGGGGGCGCCTGGGGTGGGAAGTACTGAATATGCATCCGTTGCAGAACCTGCAGGGGTTTCATTTTGATGCCCCAGCTGACAGACACTTTATCTCATCTCCGGAGAACTGCGGTGTCGTACGGTGCAGCCTCAAGCGGATACACCTCTCAGCGAGCTCACACACACACACACACGAGAATACTGATTCCCCTACTTTATAAAAACGAAGAGTGTCCAGAAACCTTTCTACAGTAAACACATACAAGGTGCTAAGAAAACAATAATAAGAATGGAGTCAAGGACAATATAAAAACAAACAAGAAACGTGGGCATAGAAAAAATTATATCCATGAAATCCACTGTGCTTTGACCGCCACCAATGGGCACCAGGCGGCACGGTAAAGTGAGATGAAGCGGCTCAGCACCAAGTCCATCACTTCAATTGAGTTTGGTTAATTACCACAGGCGGCTGGCAGCGACTCCGCCCCAGCGAGGGGTGAACACACTCGGTCTCACGGGATTCCTCTCCGGCAAATATCGTCAAGACGGCGGGGCAATCAGACAATCTTATCCTCTTTGAAGCGTTCCAACTGATTATTTTTCCAAGCGATAAGGAAATCGAGTGACAGAATTTGATTAGCGGGGCCTTAAACACCTACAGTGGCATACGAATCAGGGGAAATGTCGACTCCAAATCCTCAGAGGGATTTAGGTTAAGTTAATATTCTAGGTGGTACAGATTGAAAAATTCCTGAGCATGAAAGTCTAAAAAGGTGTTAGGGCTTGGTTTGCTGATAAAGTGATCTGCTGCTCAATGTTCACAGGTCTGCACTCTTTTAAGTCTCACTGAAATTTCCATATACAACATATTACCGTATCTTTGATATCTCAGAACTTTGTGCATTGTTTCCACATCTCGCCTAAAAATATCCACTAGAAAGCTCATCCTGTGTCTCTGACAAAATAAATACTATAATTTGCAGCACATCTGATTGACTGATGATAATAATGATCAGTTTGTCTGCTCCCGCCTCCAATAAAAAGCACAAGGAGAAACAATAAATATTCTATCAGAGATGTGCGCAGCATGACAACAGCTGTAACGATTAATGTGTTTGAATTTGACAGAGAGGACAAAGCTCAAAGCAGCGAGTGGCTGAGTCAGTCAGCAGAACCAGAGCCTTTGATGTGTTAGTGTTTGCATGTGTGATTAGGTTGTCTGGTGAGAAGGAGTGGTGAAATGTGACTATTAAACCTGCGGACCCTCCATCCTCTGCAACAAAAACCAAACAAAAAAAGGCAGGAAACTTCTGACTAGGGCTGGGCGATAAATCGATTTAATCGATTAATTTGAGTTTACATTTTGGCATGATGTGTAAAATGGCTGAATCGGAAAATCGAGTTTTTAAAAAACAACTACTAACTATTTTTAACGGGGAAATTGCGGCAGAGTCGCTCTCCGTCAGTCAAGCCCGTTCCCGCTTTGTGTGCGTTNTTTTAACGGGGAAATTGCGGCAGAGTCGCTCTCCGTCAGTCAAGCCCGTTCCCGCTTTGTGTGCGTTAAACCTACAAGCCTTGATTATACTTCAGCGTGTTCGTGAGGGTCCGCGGCTCCGCCTGCAGCGGACACGGACACGGTCTCCTACCTTACCAATCAACGGTCCGTCACGTTCGCTGACNTCCGCCTGCAGCGGACACGGACACGGTCTCCTACCTTACCAATCAACGGTCCGTCACGTTCGCTGACGTCACGCCCACAAAGCTTTCAGCAGGTCAGATGTGCAGCAAGATGCTAACAAACACTTCGACCGAAGATGAGCTCGTTTCTAAAAAGGTAACGTCTCTTCATCATTTGGAAGTTGTTCGGTTTTGCGCTTC